>JAQIFY010000268.1:1221-11939 GCA_028533085.1 Varecia variegata | reverse complement strand
CATGGGCAATATATCTATGCAGAACTTTTGTACCCCCATAATAAGCTGAAATAAAAAAAAAAAAAAAAAAAAAAAAAATTATCTTCTGGTGGCCAACTCTTCAAGATTGAGCATGTGTTTGATTTCCCAAACTAAGATGGGTCCTTGACATGAAGCAAGTATTTTCAAGCACTTTGCCCTATTATTTCTATAAATTATAGAAATATTTTGGAATGAAAAATATTCTACCATGCAAACTTAGTTAATTGATTCATCATATCAAGCATTTATTGGATACCTGCTAAATGCCAGGCTTTGGGAAGATAAATAAAAATAAAACATATGATATTTATAGTCTAGGGAAGAGGACAGACTCGAAAATAAATAATTTCCAAAAGACTGAGAGGAAAACCACACCAAAATATTCTCTGTGGTCATCTTGAATGAGAAGGACCCATGGGTGATTTTAATTTTCTTTTTAGTATATTTCTAAATATTCTAATTTTTCTATATCAGATATACATGATACTAGGGAACCCAGAGAGTTATTCACACATAAAAAAATCCTTTGTTAGTCATAAACCCTGCATTTTGATTTGAAAAATAAGGTTACTGGGCCGTGACATGTCCCTTGGGGTGGAAACAGATGAGTATGGGTCACATTTTTGGAGCTGACCTCCTACCTGACTTGTGTAGGACCACACCCAGCTCACAGACTGCTAAAGCTGAAAGGGCCCCTTAGAGATGACCTAAGCTAACTCCCTGATCCTCACATGAGGAAACTGAGTTCCAGATTGGTGAGTGGCAACCAAGCACTTGATCCCAGGGCACTGAACTAAAATAACGGTTCTGAAACTCTCTTAATTAGATTCTTCACACGTAGACACAGCATTTATTTCAGGGTTAAATATCTTGGTGGGAGGAGACCCAAAAGTTAGAGGGAAAATGGCATGGTTATCAGCAAGTATTTACAAGCACATTCTTAGTGCCAAGAACTCTACCAGAATTTAAAAAAATCGACTTTATTTGTCATAGCAGTTTTAGGTTCACAGCAAAATTGAGAAGAAGGTATAGATATTTCCCATATACCCCCTGTTCCCACACACGCACAGCTTTCCCTGTTATCATCATCCTCCACCAGAGTGGGACATTTGTACAATCAATAAACCTACATCCTCTGGGAGGCCGAGGTGGGAGGATTGCTCGAGGTCAGGAGTTCGAGACCAGCCTGAGCAAGAGAGAGACCCCGTCTCCACTAAAAATAGAAAGAAATGATCCGGACAGCTAAAAAAATATATATAGAAAAAAAGTTAGCCAGGCATGGTGGCGCATGCCTGTAGTCCCAGCTACACGGGAGGCTGAGGCAAGAGGATTGCTTAAGCCCAGGAATTTGAGGTTGCTGTGAGCTAGGCTTGATGCCACGGCACTCTAGCCTGGGAAACAGAGTGAGACGCTGTCTCAAAAAAAAAAAAATAAATAAATAAATAATAAATAAACCTACATAGATGCATCATTATCACCCAAAGTCCATAGTTTACATTAGAGTTCATTCTTGGTGCTGTACATTCTATAGGTTTGGACAAATGTATAATGACATGTACCCGCTATTACAGCACCATACCAAATAGTTTCACTGCCCTAAAATTAGTCATTGCCATTGCGGGGAGGAAGAATGGGCAGTGACTGCTAATGGGTATGGGGTTTCTTTTGGGGGTGATGAAAATACTCAGAAATCAAGAACTGGTGATGATTGTACAACTTTGTGAACATACTAAAAACTGCTGAACTGTACACTTTACAAGGGTGAATTTTACGGTAGGTGAATTATATCTCAATATAAAAAAATGGGTTCTTACGCTAGTTATCTTTTTAATTATTTGCTATAGAACTAGAGTCCTATAGCAAACTTAACTCTATCTTTCATAAAATTGCAAGGGTTCCTTTTTCACCATGGTTTTCACTTAGGTATTAACAGTACCTGAAATGGAAACAACATAGTATTTATAGCCACCTGGGTTTCTACTGAGCCTTGTCTCACGAGTTGTGTTTCCTTCCTTCCACAATGACATTTGGTGAGCATTTTTACAAATTTCTTCTGGTAGTTCAAGAAAGGCCAGGAGACATAAAGTATAAGGTTCCTAGTGAAAAATGATCTCCTTCTATAACATAGTCATTATTTCACGTTTTCACTCTTGGAGCTTTATGGCTTGGGTCTTGTTTGTTTGTTTATTTGAAAGGGCTGATCCAGCTTCCTCCCCTTTCTCCTTCCTCCTTTGTAGAGTTAGAGGCCCAGAGATTGGAGCGAGGGCAGTAAAGCACACCCGTGCCTGCCTACCCCCCAGGTACAGAGGCAGGGGGAGGAAGCACCTTATTATGAAAAGATAAAGCCAGATGTTAGGCCCAGGGGGAGGTCTAGAAGGGAAGTGCCACATACGGGGAGGCTCTGCCCATGGCAAACCATATCCTGGGGCCTCTCCCACTACCCACAGGGAGGGCCAGTTTCATCACGACCACAGCTCCAACGACTCTTTCTCTGCTAGCAGGACATCTCTGGGCTGACAGCTGATACTGGAGGCCTGTGCTCCCCTGTGCTGTGTGGCTTTTAGACAACACGTCTCAAGGATCTCAAAGACTCAAACATTTCTTTTTTTTTATTTTTTTTTATTTTTATTTTTATTTTTTTGAGACAGTCTCACTCTGTTGCCCGGGCTAGAGTGCCGTGGCGTTAGCCCAGCTCACAGCAGCCTCAAACTCCTGGGCTTAAGCTATCCTCCTGCCTCAGCCTCCCGGGTAGCTGGGACTACAGGCACATACCACCATGCCTGGCTAATTTTTTCTATTTTCAGTTGTTTGGCTAATTTCTTTCTATTTTTAGTAGAGACAGGGTCTCGCTCTTGCTCAGGCTGGTCTCGAACTCCTGAGCTCAAGTAATCCTCCCGCCTCGGCCTCCCAGAGTGCTAGGATTACAGGCGTGAGCCACCGTGCCCGGCCCAAACATTTCATTTAAATTGGGTTATATCAAGAAGTTTGCCTCAAGTGACTTCACTGATGGACCAGAGAAGGCATTCACTTCCGGGTTCCTGGGAGGGAGGGGGAGGGGGAGGGCACTTTTCTCACTTTTGGGGCTGTGGATGGAGGGTTCAATAAGGAGTCAGACTCACTTTGCATGAGGGAGTCTGGGGACCATCTGTCAGGAAATTTTAATTCCCTGAGGCCCTCTGTGAAGCAAGAATAACCCTTCACCCAAGGTAAGACAGGGCGACACCTATAGGCCCAGGAATGGCCACCCTGTGAGGGGTGCTTGACTTACTTCATGCAGCAAGTTGCTCCTCAAAAGTTTTGTTTAGATCAAATTCTACTGAAGGTACTGGCTCCTTAGATGAATCCAGAAGTGCATTCCTTTGTAAAGGGAAAAAGCACCACGACGCCTATAAACCAGTGATTTGGAAAATTAGGATTAAGATATGCTTTCATTGAAGTACAGGGAAAAGGATGAGGGGGGATGAATGTCTTTTTCGCTCAATAACCTTGAAGTTGTGTGAAGGTGAAGTCAAAACACTGAGTCGTCATCATTTCACCTCCAGTTCCCAGCCTGCTTCCCTTGGCACTGTAAGGGGGTCCTAGACATTTGTTAAATGAATGAATAAATGAATATTACATTATTTCCCTTAATAGCCAAAATAACCCCTTGAGCTATGCGTCGTTATCTGTTTATAGCCGAGGAACTTGTGGCTGTTGTGGGTTAGCTAATTCGCTCAAGATTATCCGGCAGATGAGAGACAGGGATGGGATTAAACCCAGGTCTGTGAGTTCTGAATCAATGCAACAAATGAGGGTGGGGGAGACACCATGTACCCCCCCCAACATTTAATATTACCGCTCGAAGATAACTCCGTTAACCACCACTCAACGTTTTAAATATTAGTATTGATTTACAAAAATAGCTTTAAAGTACTTTTTGTCCCATAGACTGCCTTTTAACGGTAGTAATATAAAGAGACTCTGTCATTACATATGCTTGTATAGCAATGGTTCCCAAAATGTGGTCCAAATATCAGCAGCATCAATATCACCTTAGAACCGGGCAGAAATACAAATTCCCAGATCCCATCTTAGATTTATTGAGCCAGAAACTGCAGGGGTTGGGGGGAGCACAGCAATCTGTGTTTTTTTTAATAAGCCCCCTGGCCTGAGAACCACTGTTGTATGTTCTTTTATCATATGTGTCTTAGTTCTGACTGCTATACAAAATACCATAGACTGGGGAGCTTAAACAACAGACATTTCTTTCTCACTATTCCGGAGGCTGGGAAGTCCAAGATCAAGGTTCCTGGTGAGGGCACTCTCCTGGCCTGCAGATGTCCACCTTCTTGTTGTATCCTCCCTCATATGCCAGAGAGACAGAAAGAGAGAGAGCGAGAGAGAGGCAGAGGGAGAGAAAACTCTGGTCTCTTCCCCCTTTTATAAAAACACCAGTCCCATCAGGATGGCCCCACCCTCATGACCTCATCTAAACCTGATCACCTCCCAAAGGCCCCCACCTCTGAATACCATGATATTGGGGCTTAGGGCTTCCACATATGAATTTGGGGGGAAACAAAAACAGTCCACTGAGGAGTCCCTAAACAATTTCTTCTTATTGTAAAAATTTCAGGGGTAAACATCCTTATAACCAAACCTTTGGGCACATCTACAATTATTTCTCTAGAATAGATGTAAGATGTGTAATGTTAGGTCAAAGGGTATGCACAATTGTTGAACACCCATGATCTTTTTTGCTACAAGATTACAAGGTCAGCCAGCACAAGGTGGACTGTGGTCTGGAACCAGTATCTTCTGACTCCATAACTCCACAATGCCCTTGTGCAGGTGACCTCATCAAAGACAAGAACATTCCATGGCAGAATTTGGAGCAGGCGTTGGATATCCAGACGCCAGTGCAGGAAACCATGAGCTCATAAGAAAGGTTTTGAGGCTGAAGAAAATGGAGGAGGAAGATAAGATGAAAAGCAAAGAGAGCTCCCCATAAATAAGCAATAAGCTGAGGAAGTTATAGAAAATTCAGCTCACTTGAGTATCGACTGTGATTAAATTTAAATGCAAAAAAAGTGTAAAGTAAAATTTAAACTCCGCAACGATGAGGAATTTCATATTAGCTCTTGCATTAAAATGCCTTACTGCATACAGATCAGGAAATTATTAAAACACAACATTCCAAGCATTGTAAATGTTTCCAGAGACATCTGAGTCATTTGATAAAAATAGACTATTTTTCTCTTATTACTAAGAGTGGTTATTAAAAGTTAGAAATGGAAACTAGAAACTCCACACCAGAACTGGCCATATATAACAAGGGGCTCAAATATTCCCTGAGCAAGTCCCTGCTCATATGGGGGTCCTTGTTTGAGGCTCATGACCGTCAAAGCATGTGAGGGATATGAATAAAACCAAATCGAGGCCGGGCGCGGTGGCTCATGCCTGTAATCCCAGCACTCTGGGAGGCCGAGGCGGGAGGATCGCTTGAGGTCAGGAGTTCGAGACCAGCCTGAGCAAGAGTGAGACCCCGTCTCTACTAAAAATAGAAAGAAATTATATGGACAGCTAAAAATATATATATAGAAAAATTAGCCGGGCATGGTGGCACATGCCTGTAGTCCCAGCTACTTGGGAGGCTGAGGCAGAAGGATTGCTTGAGCCCAGGAGTTTGAGGTTGCTGTGAGCTAGGCTGATGCCACGGCACTCTAGCCCGGGCAACAGAGCGAGACTCTGTCTAAAAAAAAAAAAAAAAAACCAAATCGACAACGAGCTTGTGCACAGTATCAAGCAGACATCAAGGGCTAGACTTTGACTCACTATTAGAGACTTCTTTTGACCTATAAAAGGTGATAGTGTCCCACAGAACAAGGCTCTAGTCACAACTGTGTTATTTCCAGGTATATGATCTTGGGCCAGATCACTCTCTTAGGCCCCATGTCCTCATTCATAAAATGGCCACACAGATATCTGCCCTTGTGTGTCTCCTGGGATTATGATGGGCATGAAATCAGATAATAACTCTGAAAATGCTTTGTAAAAGATGGCAGAATGGCAAGTATTGCCATTATAAAAACTGAACTTGACGAGGCAGTGTCAAGGCTAAGAGATGGGTTTTAGCCTTGACTGTGCCACTAACTAATTTGTGGCTTTGAGTATACAACTAGAGTAGATCCTGGTGGTGTCCCCCATTCAGCTTTGCTTTATTGGGCTGGTGCCTCCTCCTCCAGCTGCTGGGTGCTCACAGCTGCCTCCTTCTCCAGAGAATTGCTCTTGGCCAAAGGGAGTGATCTTGTCCCCTCCCTACCTCCCTGCAGCCCGCAGCTGGGCGGATGCTGCCTCCAGGAGCGACTCTGTGGGGCTCTTCATGCTCCAGAGCATTCCATGCTGGTCACACATTCACAGTTCTGGAGGCTGGGAAGTTCAAGATCAAAGCTGAAGCTGAGCTGAGACCCAACCTTTGCCTTGCTCCTTCCTCTGGTCTCCCTGCTCCCTTGCTCCTTTTCTAATATTGAGAGTGCCACCCCAATAATAATCAACCAAAACCCTGTCTTAGGGTCTGCTTCTAGAAAACCCAACTTAAGGCATTACACTTTCTTATCTTCCTTCCACTTATTGCTATGGTTTTGTTCCAGCCCAGAGTTTGAAACTTCTGGCCACTAGTGTGTTTTGTGATTTCTATACCAAGATGTACATCCTCAGTCTCCTGGTTAAACACTCTCTCTTTAAAAGAAAATGAATAGATTTTACTTTTAGAGCAATTTTAGGTTCACAGAAAAATTGAGTGAAAAGTACAGAGTTTTCATATATCCCCTCACACACATGACACACATACACAACCTCCCCACTATTGACGTCCCCCGACAGAGTGGCACATTTGTTACAATCAGTGAACCTACATTGGCACATCATCATCATCAAAAGTCCACAGTGTCTTTAGGGTTCGCTATTGGAAACACTATACAAAATGTTGCTCTTTAAAATGACCTTGGTGCTTCTTATATTAATATTACCTGCATCCCGAGTAATTACATTTTACTTTTCATATAAAGTGGCTCCAAGAAATGACTTGAAAATGACACTCTCTCTGTAGGTGAGCAAATGCTCCTCATCTTACAAAGGGGTTAGGTCCTAATAAACCCATCATAAGTTGAAAATACTGTAAGTCAAAAATACATTTGACACACTGAAACTACTGAACATCATAGCTTAGCCTAGCCTACCTTAAACACGCTCAGAACACTTATGTTAGCCGACAGTTGTGCAAAATCATCAAACACAAAGCCTGTTTTATAATAAAGTGTTGAATAGCTCCTAAAATGTATTGCATACTCTACTGAAAGTAAAAAACACAATGGGTTTTGCACTATTTTGAAGTCGAAAAATCTTAAGTCAGATCATCATTAAGTGGGAAACATCTGTACTCTTTAGCAAATTAGAACTCAAAAGTTAGTCAGTTTTGCTGATCCAACCAAGTCATAGCCCTTGTTGGTTCATTTCCCAGCACTGTAAATGAACACCCAGTACTTTTAGTTTTGTTCATAAAATGCTCGTTCCCCCCTACCAGGCTGTCTTTCTACAGCTTGGATGAAATCCCAGAGGGCCATGTCTCTGAACACAATAGTGTTGCTGCTGACACCTCTGGGGCTGCAGACATGACTACTCTTTCAGTAGGGAGTGTTTCCCGTAGTAACTTTCACAGGGGACCTGTTGACAGGAGAAGGCAGGGAAATGGTCCAGTCTGCGACATTTATTAGAAGTCTGCCCATAATTACCTTCCAGAGGCCTATCATGAACACAGCAATCACATCTGACATGTTAGTACCTCATATCATTCTTCTGAGGATTTGTTAATACCCAGAAAACATAATTCACCAGCGAGTGTCCCTTTGTGCATTCAAAGATGGACAACTTAAGGCTGTGAGCTTACAAGCCTCACTCGCTGGCTCTCAGGCAAATGGATTTCCAAAGTCTCTGAGCTTCCCTGGAATTTCGCTAGCTTACACAAACATTCTCCCTGCTGACATTCACAAACATTGCTGCTGTCTTCTGTCCTTAGGCTAAGAAAATACAAAATAGACGAAAATGGGAAAAAAGAATTCTGATTTTTACATTTCTCGTAAACCCTAGAGTCATGTCTTCCTTCATCCTTTTCTTTCTTCTAACACCAGTTCTACAAGTATTTAATTAGCTTGATGGTGTGCTCAGCAGGTCAATTGGAGTAGACCAAAGGGGTAGAAAACCCAGTCTCTGCTTTTAAGTTGGTAATGGTTAAGTTGAGAGATAAGACATGGCTAAGTTGGACAGCTTTATGCACCTTCCTCAGATACAGAAATGGAGGCTGGAAGAGCTTAACTAATTGGTCTGGGGTCACCCAGCTACCTGAGAGCCAGCTGAGACTCAACCCTAGATCTTCATTTTTTAAAAAATAAATTTTATTATGTATACTTAAGGTTTACAATATGATATTATGGGCTACATATAGATAGTAAAATGGTTACTATAGTGAAGCAAATTAACATATCCATCATCTTACATAATTATTTTTTGGGACAAAAGCCACTAAAATCTAGTGATTTGACAAAAATCCTTAGTACAATTTATTAACTATAGTCCTCATGTTGTACATTAGATCTCTAGTCTTGTTCATCCTATATATCTGCTATTATTCAGCCCTAAAAAAGGGGATTCTACCATTTGCCACAAGATGGATGGAGGACATGATGCTAAGTAAAATAAGCCAGGCACAGAATGACAAATATTGCATGATCTTACTTATATGTGGAATCTATAAAAAACAAAAAAAGTCAAATATACAGAGATGGAGAATAAAATAGTGGTTGGTGGGGGAGAGGAGGAGAGGAAATGGGGAGATGTAGTTCAAAGGATATAAAGTAGCAAAGACCAGATTTTGTGATTCCGGGTCAGTCCTCTTTCTACTGAGCGCAGTTGATTCGGGACGTGAGTGAGGCATATAGTGGCTGTATTAGATGGCTGTAGAATAAACTGGATTAAGAGAGAGAATTAGAGTCACAAGAAAAATCCAGGGATAACATGGTGGAGGTCTAGAATATGGTTGCCATGGAACTATTAAAGAATATATATATTCAAGGTACTATTTTCTGATTAGTGAGTAAAGCAATTTTACCATCCAGGGATCTGTTGTGTATTTCTTTGAGTAAAAAAGAAAAAAAATTATGAATGCACTATGTGTTCAATATTGCGATAAAGTGCTATGAGGAGTTAAAGTATAGTTATTTGAGCATAACCTCAAAGAATTTACACCCTCCTTGGAAAGAAGTTTTATAAAACAATTGTAGTTATTGGGAAGAATTCCCCAAATAACCATGCCATTAGCTGCATGATCACACCACTCACATTAGTATAGAAGATATCTAAGGAAGTTTAGTCCTAACTCAAGGTTGGGGGAAAGGAAGGGAGGTCTCAGTTGGCCCAAGTTAAGTACACTCTTAGAAAAATTTTTAAATTATACATTGTAGAAGCTTACCATGCACACTGCACTCATATTCTGTGTGCCTGCCAGTGAATACATCCTGTTTTCTCTTTTTCTGAGGGGATAGGACCTTCTTGTTTGTTGCTTTTGTTCTAGCGGATGATCTAAGGTCAAGCAGGCACCCCAAAGTCAAACATCTGAATAGTCAGCGGGAGTTGCTCTGGGTAAGGTCAGCTATGGAAGTCTGTGTTTGCGCTGTAAGACATCCGGCTTAGGAAGCCATAACCAGAGGTAACAAATCAGTTCCTTCATTCCATTCCACCAGCTAAATATTCAATGAGCAACCCTTCTACCAGGTACTCATGAAATGGCATCTAAGGACATAGTTTATGCTGAGACATCACTACACTGGATTTCATTCCTTAGGTATTTATGCCACAATATTTTTATTTGAAAAGCTGTTATTATTATTTAGACTCAGTTCTGGGAAAAACAAAAAGAATACAGGAATAAACATTGGCAGACTAGCACAGACACTGTCTGGAATTTTTTGTGAAGTTTCCTCAGGCTTTTCCCAAGCGTCTCTTTGCAAAAGCCACTTTTCTTATTGTATCTCCTTCCCTCACTTTAGGTGCTAAATAAATGCAACGAGTAGTTAATAAATATTGTCTGAGATGACCTGGGTCATAGTTCCCACGACCATCATCATAGCTTGCTGATTCCTGACCCGGAGCTTGTTCCTGCCCATTCAGGTCCAAGCGGAGTCCTAGTGTCCTCCTCTCCCACATTCCAAGTCCTACTCACCATCAGAGCCCAGCCCCAGGCCCACCTCCCAGAAAGATCATGAGACCCAGAGCTAGACAGAAGGGTTTATTTTTTTTTTTTTTTTTTTTTGCTTTTGCAATTGAGATTTTATTGGTTGTGTTGAGGATCAGTACAGACATTTCAATTTGTACACAATTCTTAACATACGTACCGAAAATCTAAAAAGCCATTTAATTCTTTTTAAAAGTTATTCCAGTGACTTTCCAGCATAAAATTTGGAGGCAAATTTTTCTTTTTTTTTCTTTTTTCTTTTTTTTTTTTTTGGCCATTTTTTTCTTCAGAGCAAATTTTTCTTAAGATATCAAGTACCAGTATCTTCGAATGTTGATAAGCTGTTACATAAGTCCCACCAATTCACAATTTATTATCATATATACTACATACTCAAATTTTCAATCTTTCACAGCACATTAACAAAGTTATTAGG
>JAQIFY010002679.1:0-13140 GCA_028533085.1 Varecia variegata | reverse complement strand
TCCTTTATCTGATGTGTAGTATGCGAAAATTTTTTCCCGTTCTGTGGGTTGTCTGTTAATTCTCGTGGTTGTTTCTTTGGCTGTGCAGAAGCTTTTTAATTTAATCAGGTCCCATTTATTTATTTTTGTTGTTGCTGTGATTGCTGATTCTTGAACATTATTGTTATAAAATTTTGCATTTAGAAAATAATAACATTCACTCATTCATTTACTCTAAAGGTATTTATTCATCATTTATTATTTATTAAATAATTTTATAGAGCATGTGTGTGTCTGAAAGAACTAAATACTCTAAGCACTGTCTTTATAATTTATAAAATTATTTCACATGTATACTGTCCATTTATCAATGTAATAACCATGTGAGAAGAACTCCTTTTTTCTTCCAGTTTGCTTCGTTCCTTCAGGAAACTATTAGTTGTCATTTACTTTACAAATCAGTTCACCTTTTTATTCTGTGAGATTTTTGAAGGGAAAAAAGTGATTTACTCCTCTTGGCAACCCTTCCAATACACACACACAGACAGACACACACACACACACACACACACACACACACACTCGTTCCTAGTACAGTCTCTGCAAATAAGAAGTAGTTAGTATTACAATAAAATCCAAAGTCCCTATGGTGACATAAAAAGGAATATATAAATCTGGATCCTTCTTTCTCCTCCATCCTCTCCTATTATGGTTTCTATGCTTACTATACTACAGATACAGTCATCTTTCTCTGTTGCTTATTTATTTACTCATTCACTCATTCATTTAGTAGACATTTATTTAGTATCTACCATTTCCCAAGTATTGGTAACATGACAGTGAATAAAACTTGTGAAATCTGTGCCCACATGGAGCTTACATTTTATTAGAGGAAGACAGATAATAAGGAAATATAAAATGTGTCAAGTGGTGATGGATGGTAAAAGGAAAGCAAGGATATTTTATATAGGAGGGCCAGGAAATGCATCTGTGAGTAGGTAAGAGGTGTGTAGAGAACTGAATGGAGTGAGAAGAAAGCCATCTTGGGGGGAATGGCAATAAAGTGTAAAAGCTCTAAGTAGCAGAATGCTTGGTGTATTTCAGGAATAGATAGGAGGTCAGATAAGTAGTGGAGATGAGGACCAGATCACAGAGGGATTTACAAAAATAGAGAAATTACAGACAGCTGCAAGGTTTAGCCTGGGCAATGGTAGAGTGGAGTTACCATTTACTGAGTAGGGTTAAGTGATCAAGAGTACAGTTTTAGAGGGGAGAGAACTCTAGTTCATTTGGATACATGTCAAATTTGAGATGTCTAGTAGACATTTCAGGTAGAAATATCAAATCAATAGTTGAATGAAAGTCTTGATTTCAGGGAATAAATAGAGCTGAGGACAAAAATGTACGTGTCACTAGCATATATAGTATTTAAAGTAATATGCTGTATGAAATAACATAGGAAGTGAATGTAGACAGAGAAAGGAGAAGGTCTAATGTCTCATCCCTAGGGCACTACAATATTTAGGGGTCAAAAAGATAAGAAAGAATAACCAGCCAGTAAGGTAGAAAGATAACTGAGAATGCCCATGAGGCCAAAGAAGACAAATATTTCAAGAAGAAAAGACTTAACCTGGTTAAATGCAGCTAAAAAACTGAATAAGATGAAGACCAAAAAGTGACTGTTGGGTTAGGCAGCATGGAAGTCATTAGTGACTGTGAGGGTAGTAGTTTCAGAGAAATGGAAGGCAAAAAAGCCTGACTGGAATGAAATCAATGAGAATATTCAAGAAAAATAAAGACAGCACATATAGACAACTCTTTCTAGGAGTTTTGTTGTAAGGGAAGCAGAGAAATGTGGCAGCTAGCTAGAAGGGTATGTGGGGTCAAGGGAGTATTTTTTAATGATGACAAAAATTATAGCCTGTTGGTATGTTGATGGAAATTATTCAATAGAAAAAAAAACTGATGAATCTGCAGAGAAAAGAGACAACTGTAGGAGCCATGTTGTATGTGCAAGTAAAGGGGGTTGCAATCTAGAGAATAAGGCTAGTATTTGGTTTAAGGTAGAAACATCAACGGTTCATTCATCCAACAGGAAGAAAGGCAGGGTATAATAGAGATGTAGGAAGGTTGGCATACCTGATGATGGAGGAATGTGGGATTTTATTACTTTTTCATTGCTTCTATTTTATTAGAGAAATAGGAAGGCCATTAGTGGGAAACAAAAAGGGAGAACTAGATGTGAAATAGTCAACATGTAGGAAAGTGGAAGAATGGATTAACTAGTAAATATAGTAGAATCGTTGTGCATCTCTAATTTCCTACTTTATGTGAATGCACATTAATATAAAAGCAAGGCCGACATCATGGTTATATATTTTTCTCCACTCACTTTCAGGTGCTCTCTTGCAGGTTGGCAGAGAGTTGGTGTAGGTAAATGTAGCTAGTGTTGAAGTTTTGCCGGGTGAGCACAATGAAAGGCAAGAGTCATAGATATTGATGATATTTGCAAATTAGCGATTATATTGTGTCATACTAGCTATTATAATAGGTAAGCACTGAAAAATCATTGATTTAATACAAGTCTCCTCCTCATCCATGTGAATTCCACAGCAGATATCCTTGATCAATGGAAACCATCCTCTGCTAGAGCGTAAATCTATGAAAGCACAGATCTTTTTAGGTTTTAACACTGTTCTAATCCCAGATTGTCTAATAGCACCCTGAACATGGCAGGTACTCAATAAGCATGTGAAACCCTGACTACAGATAATCCTCAATGTAAATAAACTAAAAGAGGACAGTCTGGATTTACAAAAGTGGCAAATTACAGCATCGACTTTTGCTTTACAACAGAATTTGTCCACATTATTTTTTATCCTAAACTTTCCATTGGGTACCTAAGCATTTAGATGTAAAGTTTTTATGTATATATTCAAATAACATATTGCACTAGGCAATATGTATTGGAAAACATTTAAAATCCAGAGTTCCTATAGCTGGATCATAAGGCTAATCTTCTGAGTATTGAGAAGAAGAGACAAGAGTCAGAAATGGAAAATCAAGAATCTTGTATAATACCTGGCACATAATTGAACATGAGGAATTCACTGTAATTGTAAGTTGGCAAAAATAAAATTACAAATTAAAAAAAATCTTTTGTAAACAAGAAGTTGTATTTTCTTTTGAAGCTGTATCCAGAACTAAATATAAAAAAGTTGTGAATTTTAAAGCCAAACAAATATGAGACAGTACAGGTTGAGTATCACTTACCCAAACTCCTTGGGATCAGAAGTGTTTCAAATTTTAAATTTTTTCAGATTTTTAAATATTTGCATATACATAATGAGATATCTTGGGAATCAGATTTAATTCCAAACATGAAATTCATTTATTTTTCATATATACCTATACACATAGCTTGAAGGTCATTTTACATAATATTTTTAATAATTTTGCTCATGAAACAAACTTTTGCCTGAGCTTTGACTGTGACCCATCACATAAGGTCAGGTGTGGACTCTTCCACTTGTGGTATCATGTTGGTGCTCAAAAAGTTTTGGATTTTGGAGCATTTTGGATCGGGATTTTTGGATTATGGATGTTCAGCCTGCACTTAGGGGAGAGTGCATATAGGGGTATTAGAAAGAAAACATATTCATAATGCCAGGTCCTACCTTTTTATCAGGATTTTATCTATGTGCTTATGGGAAGGCACATGCCTAGAGCTACTATTAATACAATTATTCTTTTTTTTTTTTTTTTTTTTTGAGACAGAGTCTCACTCTGTTGCCCGGGCTAGAGTGAGTGCCGTGGCGTCAGCCCAGCTCACAGCAACCTCAAACTCCTGGGCTCAAGCGATCCTTCTGCCTCAGCCTCCCGAGTAGCTGGGACTACAGGCATGCGCCACCATGCCCGGCTAATTTTTTCTATATATATTTTTAGTTGGCCAGATAACTTGTTTCTATTTTTTTTAGTAGAGACGGCGTCTCGCTCTTGCTCAGGCTGGTCTTGAACTCCTGACCTTGAGTGATCCACCCGCCTCGGCCTCCCAGAGTGCTAGGATTACCGGCATGAGCCACCGTGCCCAGCCTACCATTATTCTTTATATCAGGGTAGCAAAGCTTATGATTCTCTTTAGTCAGGAGAATAGTAAAGATATTCAAAGAATCTGATTAAATTGATCATTTTTGTTTTCTTCTTTGAAGTCCAGGTGATCTTACACTGATGAATATGGGATTTATCTTATTGAAGTTTGAAAAATTGTATATATCAGATAGATTTATTTGATTGCAAGCCACAGCAGCAGAAACATTGAAATTATAGGGGAGGAATAAATAATTATTTTCAAGTGTATGGAGATAGCTCAGAGACTTGAAGGAAAAGAAGGCCTTGGGAAGGACAGAATCATGGAAGCTTTGAGGATCTAGGTAGCAGTGATTCCTTTTTATCTTTTCTTCCTTTTTCTAAATTCTTTTACTTTAAACCATTAGTGCATTTATATTTTACAGAATAAATGTGGTCACATGTTACTCTGCTTTAACAATTACCCTTAATTACTGAAACATTTGGTTGTATTGCTTGAACACATTCAGAAGAGTTTATTGCTCACATCATATGCATCTTTACCGCTTAATTGTTGTCATGTAAAGATATGGATATTTGATTGGCATGATACCTACCATGAACACTATGTAATGGGACTGAGTGACAGCTAAGTGAGCTACCAGTAAAAGACCTAAAGCAGAAAGCCATAGAACAATGTTAATTTAAGGCAGTGAAACAGACAATGTTTGGAATGCCTTGCGGGGAATGTGTCAGGGGATTTGAGTAGCTCGTTATTTGTGTAACTTCGGAGTCTACATTGCTAAAAAGCATATCTGTCCAAAATATGCATAACTAGTTTCTTTCCTTTGACTATCATCTAATCACTAAGCAATTTTGAAATGGTACAAAAATCATTGCCAGGAATACTTTTTCTCATGCAAAAGAACAAGTAGCCACATTACACTGCATTCGTTTTGATAATCAAGCAACACTTTTTCCATGCTACCCAATGCAATCACGAAGCTGATTGGCTTATGCTCTAATTATAGTTGTTCACACTTTCACTCAGCACATATGCTAGGCCTTAGGCAAAATATTGTATGTGCTGTCACAGAGAAGGTTTATTGAACTGAATCATTAACTGTATTTTCAATTACAGCATTATCAGCCTCAAGTTTCATCTCTTAAATTGAAAATGTTTATATATATTTCTATGCTGCTTTCTTTGATTCATCATTTCAAAGAAAAGATTTATATGGATAATGAATTTAATATTTCCCTTAAGGCATTCTGTTGATTTACAGCTAAAGATTGAATTCAATAAATGTGCATTAAGAATCCTTCTTAAGAATGGCAGCATTTTGGAAAATTTATCTGACAGTGACTGAACCCTAAGCAACACATAGAGGAGACAGTTACCTCATGTTCACTGTACATTTTTAAAGATTTGATCTGCATGATATCTACCATGTTCGCTGTGTAATGGAGATTTGCTTCAAACCAAGTATTGAAAAAGATGGTTCCATAATCCCATGAATGGTTTTTGAGTAGAACAACAAGTTGTATAGCTAGAATTACTTATTTGCTATTAATAAATTAATTTAGTTTCTCCAGAAGTCTCATTGTCAAAATTATAGCTGTAGAATTCATTTTAGTCATATGTTAAATAAAGTTTAGATATTTAAAGAAGTACATTGATATTTGTTTAAAATCTGGTATTTTGAAAAGAGTAGTGAACATGAGACACTGAAAAGTGTTTTGTTTTGGTTTATCTGTGAATTTATCCTGCTAAGGAACCATCGTGAAGCAACTCCTAAAAATAAACCTGAATGCTCTGCTCACACTCCAGATCTAAATGATTCAGTCTCTATCCCTAGTGAGGTTAGCAAATTATGCACTCTTCCTTATACTGCCTTTCAGCCTGAATCCCACCATAAAAGTATATTAACAAATAGTTTCTAGAAATAGAAACTAAAGTAACAACACTCCTGTACTTTTCCCATAGCATCATTTAATAACTTCACCTTCTCCATCACATAAACTCCCTTTGGAAAACTATGACTATAAAGCATGCAAAGAAATTATCTATGTGAACCTGAAGGAAAGTATCATCTTGCTTCCCTTGCAGCTGGGCTATTAAGAACATGAATAAAAAAACAGATTTTTTATATAGCCTATCATAAAGTATGTTTTCTTTTCTTCGCTCCTCTTAATACCCTGATTTTCCTAAATGGAATTTGTACTTGAAAAGTAATTTGAAATTGGCAAAATAAGGGTATAATTACTACCCTGACCTGTTTTTAAATAAGAACAAAAATTAACTTTGAAATGACACTTAATATGAAAATATCTCAGTCTCTTCTTACTAATTTTAGTGACTATTAAAAACATTGTTACAAAATCTAATGGATGTATTACATATCTTTGAAATCTCTGTTATAGCAGTTTTCAGTGTTCTATTTTTTCCCCAAAACACAGTACAAAATATGTAATAATGGTGTTTGGACTGTCGGCATCAGCAAAGTTTGTTGCTCACAGTTACAACAAATATACTGTAACTTTATTGACAAATTGGTGCCATCAATTTTCATTCATTGCTCCATCTAGCAACCTTGTGAGGAAAATTACATTGGCCATTATAGCTCTATTTGGTATTTTCATAGAGAAGGAAGCATTACCACTAATTAGTGTTTCATAGTATAAGTGAGTAATGTCCTCAACACTATGCAATATCATATTCTGCAGAAACTACTAGAAGGAACTTTTGACAGAGATTTTAATATTTGTAAGTAATGTAGATGTCTTTATTTCTAAGAATACCTGAAATAAATAATTAACAAAGGTGGTATTTGAATCTTTATATTCTCAAAATGCAGATTAAAATTGTATCTGTGATCTGAAATAAAGATTATCTGCACACACTACCCTCTCCCTGAACACATGCACACCTGCAAATATGCTTAATCATTTTTAAGTCAGCCTTATCATTTAAGCAAGATAATTATAAAATAAAATTATCTTTTATTTCAAATTGAGTGATGAATGTATTTAGCTAATTTTGTAAGTCTAAGTATTTTAAATGTCTTTCCAACATTTCAAAATATAGCTTTGCTTCATTTTCTTCACGTTAGGTATACTCTATTACCCATATTTAAATTTCAAAATATCAAGAGGTACAAATGTTTTGGATTACATGGATCATTTTTGTAATGCTTGAGTTCTGTCTATACGTATGCCTGTCACCCAAATAGTGTTCATAGTACCCATTAAGTTAGTTTATTCCCCTCCCCTCCCCCCACCCCCCTTGTTGCTGTCCACTGAGCTTTAGTTCCCTCTGTACACTCCAGTGCTCATCGGTTACTTCCAATTTAATAGTGAGTGCATGTGGTGTTTGTTTTTCCATTCCTGTGATACTTAGGAGAATGGTCTCTGATTCCATCCAGATTGTTGTAAAAGGTATTAGTTCATCTTTTATTTATGGTGAGTATTACTGCATGGTATACATATGCTACATTATTTCATCAGCTCATGAATTGATGGGCACTTGGGTTGATCCCACATCTTTGCAATTGTGAATTGTACTGCAATAAACATTCAAGTGCAGGTGTCTTTTTGATAAAGTGACTTCTTTTCCTTTGGGTAAATACCAAGTAGTGGAATTGCTGGATCAAATGGTAGGTCTATTTTAGTTCTTTGAAGAATGTCCATATTGTTTTCCAAAGAGGTTGTACTAGTTTTCAGTCCCATCAACAGTGTATAAGCATTCCTTTCTCTCTGTATCCACATAAGCATCTATTGTTTTTGGACTTTTTAATAAAAGCCATTCTAACTGGGGTAAAGTGATATCTCATTGTGGTTTTAATTTGCATTTCCCTGATGATTAGCGAAGTTGAGCATTTTTCATGTTTCTTGGCCATTTGTCTGACTTCTTTTGAGAAGCATCTGTTCATGTCTTTGGCCCACTTTTTAAAAGGGCTGTTTGCTTTTTTTCTTGCTCACTTGCTTGAGTTTTTTGTAAATTCTGATTATTAGTCCTTTATCAGATATGTAGCTTTTGAATATTTTCTCTCATTCTGTATGTTGTCTATTTGCTCTATTGATTGTTTCTTTAGCTGTGCAGAGGGTTTTAGTTTAATCACATCCCAGTTATTAATTTTTGTTGTTGTCATGATGGCCATTGGGATCATGTTCATAAATTCTTTGCCTAGATTGATATCTAGGAGTGTTTTTCCTACATTTTCCTCTAGAATTCTTATGCTTTCATGTCTTAGATCTAAGTCTTTTATCCATCTTGAATTAATTTTTGAGTGGTGAGTGTAGGGGTCCTGTTTCATTCTTCTGCATGTGGCTATCCAATTTTCCCAGCACCATTTATTGAATAGGGCTTCTTTTCCCCAGAGTACATTGTTGTCTGCTTTTTTAAAGATCAGTTGGTTGTAGGTAGATTGTTTTATGTCTGGGTTCTCTGTTTTGTTTCATTAGTCTATGTCTCTATTTTTGTACCAATACCATGATGTTAGGTTACTATAGCCTTGTAATGTATAATAGTTTGAAGTCTGTTAATGTGGTGCCTCCAGTTTTGTTCTTTTTGCTGACGGTTTCCTTGGCTATTTGGCCTCTTTTCTCATTCCAAACAAAGTTTAGAATTATTTTTTCTTGATCTGTGAAGAATGGCTTTGGTGACTTGATGGTAATTGCCTTGAATTTGTAAATTACTTTGGGTGGTATGGGCATTTTAACAATGTTGATTCTACCTATCCATGAGCATGCTGTGCTTTTTGTTGGTTTGCATCCTCTGTGATTTCATTCCTCAGAGTTTCATTGTTTTTCTTGTAGAGATCTTTCACCTCCTTGGTTCAGTACATTCCTAGGTATTTTATTTTCTTTATAGATATTGTGAATGGTATTGAGCCTTTGATTTGACTTTCAGTTTGACTGTTATTAGTATATAGAAATGCTACTGATGTATGTACATTGGTTTTATATCCTGAGACTTTTCTGAATTTATTTATCAATTCCAAGTGACTCCTGGTGGAATTTTTGGGTTTGTCTAGATATAAATAAGATCAGATCCTCAGTGAAGAGTGATAGTTTGACCTTCTCTTTCCTGGTTATATGCCCTTAATATTCTTCTCTTGCCTGATTGCTCTGGGTAGGACTTCCAGTACTATGAATATGAGTAATGACAGTGGAATATGAGTAGTAACAGTGGGCAATCTTGTCTTGTTCCAGTTCTTAGGGGAAATGCTTTCAACTTTTTCCCATTCAGTATGATGTTGGCTGTGGGTTTGTCATGTATGGCTTTTATTATTTTGAGATATGTTCTTTCTATGCCTAATTTGTTGAGGATTTTTATCATGAAATAGTGCTGGAATTTGTTGAATACATTTTCTGCATCTAGAGAGCTGATCACAGGATCTTATCTTTGTTTTTGCTTTTGTTTATGTGGGGAATCACATGTATTGATTTATGTATGTTGAACCATCCTTGCATTCCTGGGATGAAGCCCACTTGGTCCTGATGGATTTTTTCTTGATGTGCTGTTGAATTTGGGTTGCTAGTATTTTATTGAGAATTTTTGCATGTACATTCATAAGGAATATTGGTCTGTGGTTTTATTTTTTGCTGTGTCTTTTCCTAGTTTTGGTATCAAGGTGATACTGGCTTTGTAGAACGAATTGGGGAGGATTTCCTTCCTTCTCAATGTTATGGAATAATTTCTGTATTATAGGTCTCAGGTTTTCATTGTAAGTCTGATAGAATTTGGCTAGGAATATATCTGGTCCAGTGATTTTTTTTTTGTTGGGAGATCTTTTTTATTACTGATTCAATTACACTGATAGTTATTGGTCTGTTCTGGAGATCTTTTCATTCCCCATTGAGTCTTGCTTGGGAGGTTATGTGTTTCCAGGAACTTGTCCTGCACATTCTCTAGTTTACGTGCATGGAGATTTACATAGTATTCATGTGTTTAGTATTTCTGCAATATCAGTTGTAATGTCACCTTTTTCATTTCTGTTCGAGCTTATATGGGTCCATCCTCTTCTGTTCTTGATTAATATACTAAGAGGTCTGTTGATTTTGTTTATCTTTTCAAATAAAAAACTTCTTGTTTTTTTAGTCCTTTGGATTGTTTTATTGTTCTGCAATTCATTTGGTTCAGCTCAGATCTTTGTTATTTCTTTTCTTCTGTTCCCTTTGGGTTTTGTTTGTTCTTTCTTTTTTTTAATTTCAGCATATTATGGGGGTACAAAAGTTTAGGTTACGTATATTGTCCTTGCCCCCACTCCCCCGAGTCAGAGCTTCAAGCGTGTCCATCCTCTAGATGGTGCGCATCACACTCATTATGTATGTTTACTCCCATCCCCTCCCTCCCTCACATCTGCCCAACAGCTGATTAATGTTATTCCTAAATGTGCTCTTAGGTGATGATCAGTGAAACCAATTTGATGGTGGGTACACGTGGTGCTTATTTTTCCATTCTTGGGATACTTCACTTAGTAGAATGGGTTCTAGCTCTATCCAGGAAAATACAAGAGGTGCTAGATCACCATTGTTTCTTATAGCTGAATACTACTCCATGGTATACATATTCCACATTTTATTAATCCACTCATGTATTGATGAGCACTTGGGTTGTTTCCACATCTTTGCAATTGTGAATTGTGCTCCTATAAACATTCAAGTGCAGATGTCTTTTTTATAGAATGTTTTCTGTTCTTTTGGGTAGATGCCCAATAATGGGATTGCTGGATCAAATAGTAGGTCTACTTGCATCTGTTTAAGGTATCTCCACATTGCTTTCCACAGAGGTTGCACTAGTTTGCAGTCCCACCAACACTGTATGAGTGTTCCTATCTCTCCACATCCATGCCAACATGTATTGTTTTGGGACTTTTTGATAAAGGCCATTCTCACAGGAGATAAGTGATATCTCAGTGTGGTTTTGATTTGCATTTCCTTAAAGACTAGTGATGCTGAGCATCTTTTCATGTGTTTATTGGCCATTTGCATATTTTCTTGAGAGAGCTGTCTATTCACATTTTTGCCTATTTTTAAATTGGATTATCTTTTTGTCATTGAATAGTAAACATTTTTTAACAAGCTCCTTGTGAAATATATAATGTATAAGTATCTTTCCCATTTCTTAGTCTGTATCTTCACTTCGTTAGGTGTATCTTTGAAGCACAAACATTTCTAATTCTGATGAACTCCAATTTACCTCTTTTTTTCCCCTAGCTTCATGTGCTTTTCATGTTGTATCTAAAAAAAATCATTTCCTAATCTAAAGTCATAAACATTTATTTATGTATTTTCTTCTAGTAGTTTTATAGTTTGGGCTTTTATATTTAGGTATGCTTATTATTTTACCTTTTGTCTCTTATTCTAAACAGTTGCTTCTGCAGGCAGAAGAAAATAAAACTAGTTTATAAAGTATAACTTAGTATATTCTAGGTTAAAATTAACTCTAATTTAAGTTGGACTGGTGGGGGCAAATGTTTAGTTAACTAAAAATTCAAATATACTATCAACTGTTTCTCTTTTCTCAAAAGAAGTCTTTCTTCTTTCTCAAGTTGACGTGTATACATGAGGAAGAGAAGAATCGCTACTACTCATGCTATTCTTAAGATCTTCCTTACCCTGCAATGTGATATGGCAGGTCCAGTCTACACTCATTCCAGAATATCAGTTGCTTGTGCCCACATATATTTTACTATAACACCTAATTGTTTTAGGCCTAAAGTTGATTTCCATACCTCCTGCTACACCTCTGATTTTGAGTTCCCAATTTTTTGCACTTTTATCCCACAGCACTTCTGTGATATCCTCATTAAGGTCATGAAAATATCTATATCCCAAAGGCTAAATTGTCTATTACATTATTTTATTCCCTTGACCTTACACGTCTTCCACAACCTTTTCTACTCACCTACACAGGTGCCATGGGCTATACAGTGCTATTATGGATCTTCTAAAAGATAATGTATCTGGAGAAGTGAAAACTTATCTTGCTCTGAGATAATATAAGGCTTAAAGAGAATGGTCATGAAGCTCAAATCTCGCATTCTCAATATTAACCACTCTCTCTCCATGGGGAACACTTTCTCCTTTCTTTTCAAGTCTCATGGAAAGTTATTTTTCATCACATTCCACAACACTTCTACATTGAAAATATAGAAAAACTACATGTTTTTAATTACTAAAGTTTAAACCTTATTAAAAGGAGATCTTGTAATTTTAATATATAAGAGCTTTATCACACAAATATATACACTCTCTTTTTCATGAAGAAATAAATATAGTTTAACCTTACTGGCTAAATGATTGGAGAGAAATAATCTACCTTACCAGTAAGGGAAAATATATGAAAAACCATTTCAAAATATCCTCCCCAACCCATAGTTTGTCAATACTTTATTTTGAAATAGTACAGATGTAAT
The DNA here is from genome assembly GCA_028533085.1 of Varecia variegata. Lineage (NCBI taxonomy): Eukaryota > Metazoa > Chordata > Mammalia > Primates > Lemuridae > Varecia > Varecia variegata. Next base: position 673 of record JAQIFY010002679.1, on the reverse strand, counting down.
AAACAAATGTGAATGGCAAATTTTAGAACTTATATAATTTTGCTCTGGGTGATCCGGTATGTTGTAACTTTGCTTCTATTTTTTCTGATGTATGTATTATTCCTTCACAGATTTTTTTATTATAGTAAGAACCTTTAACATTATATTTACTCTCTTAACAGATTTTTAAGTGAAAAATACAGTATCGTTATCTATAGGCACAATAATTTAGAGTAGGTTTCTAGAACTTATTTATCTAGCATAACTGAAATGTTATACCCGTTAAGTAGTAATTCCCCATTTTTCTTTCCACCTGGTCTCTGGAAACCACCATTCTATTCTTTAATTTTATGAGTTTGACAATTTTAGATACCTCCCATAAATGGAATCATGCAGTATTTGTCTTTCTGTGAGTGGTTTTTTCACTAAACATAATGTTCTCAAGATTCATCCATATTGTCACATATTGCAAGATTTCCTTCTTTTTAAGGCTGAATAATATTCTAGTGTATGTACATACAATTTCTTAATCCATTCATTGGTTGAGGAACATTTAATTTATTTCTAACTTTCGAATATTGTGAATAATGCTGCAAAAAAAGGGAGTCCTAATATCTCTTCAAGATTCTGAAACTATGACAAACGCACAGCCAACATCATACTGAATGGGGAAAAATTGAAAGCATTCCCACTT
>JAQIFY010002678.1:0-13140 GCA_028533085.1 Varecia variegata | reverse complement strand
CCTAATAACATCAAATGTGTAGTTAATTTTTTATTCTTATTTTCCAAAGAGCCAAACTTTATGTGGAAATTGAGACTTTGGAAAAATATTAGCAAAAATAATTTGTTTCTTTATATTTTCATATTTTTGGCCTAAATTTAAAATAACAACATATTATTTGAAAACTTGTCATTATATTTAGATAATTAGATGATTATATGTTGTTGTTACCTTTTATTGTATTTGTGAAAACTGTTTTTACTAAGTTTTCAAATTTGTAAAGTTAGCCTTTGGTTGCTAGGAATGCATTGTAGAGATGTATTCTTTACTCTTTACTATTAAAATATTTTGGATGTAAATAAATGCTTCTCATTGATTCTGTGAGGTCATCGGAACAGCTAATTGTTATAACTTTGAGAATATTATTCATTTTTAAAATCTTGAGAGCATTGTAGTAGAGTTTTACACTTCTGAAGCAGCTTTGATCTCTTTATTTACAAAATTGACAAATAGCCTACCAGGAAAAAAAGGGTATATCAGTATGACTTACTGAAATACTTGATTTATACAACATTTATTTTTCTTATTTCAAAATATCAAGGGGATACAAATGTTTTTGTTACATGGATACCTTGTAACAAAGGGTGTGTGTGAGAAGCACGGGCACTGTGGCACGGCAGGTCTCTGAGCACAGTGCGCGGTCAGCGAACTTCATAATTCTCCAGTCTGGAGATTTGGACTCTCTACTAAAAGTAAAAAGTCACAGGACTGGAAAGTCAAAGGGTCCAATATAAAAAACATCCCCAGTGAAATGCTGAAACATTAGAAAATTTTCAAAATGTAAGAAATGCTTTTAATCTGTATTAATATTTTCTCATACAGTATATTTACTGCCCTTGGAAAACTCTGTAAATACGTACTGTGAGAATTCAATGGAAAGAATCTGGAAGAAGGAAAGTCACTACCTAAATTAGTCACAGGGTTTCCTTTCCGCACAACAGCACCTGTTCAAGTGCTTCAGTTGGGGCTTTTAGTGTGCTCATTACCAGAATACAGTTCTGATTACCCAACAGGTAAGTTTTTACCCCTCACTGCTCTCCCACGCTCCCCCCCTTTTGGTTTCCAATATCCTTTATCTCTCCTTGTGCCCATGTTTGCTTATCATTTAGCTCCCTATTATTAGTACATGTGGTATTTGTTTTTCCATTCCTGAGATATTTCACTTAAGATAATGGTCTCCAGTTTCATCCAAGTTGCTGCAAAAGACATTATTTCATTTCTTTTTATGGCTGAGTAATACTCCATGATATATATCTCCCACATTTTCTTTATCCACTCATAGATTGATGGGCACTTAGGTTGATTCCACATCTTTGCAATTGTGAATTGTGTTGTGATAAACATTCAAGTGTATTGTCTTTCTGATAAAATGACTTCTTTTCCTTTGGGTAGACACTAAGTAGTGGGATTGCTGGATCGAATAGTAAGTATACATTTATTTCTTTGAGGAATCTCAAGAATAAACCATAAAAATTCTAGAAGAAAATGTTGGAAAAACTCTTCTAGGTATTGGCCTAGGCAAAGAATTTATGAAGAAGACCCCAAGGGCAATCACAGAAGCAACAAAAATAAATGGTTTTTTAATTTTTTAATAATGGCCATTCTGACTGGTAAGGTGGTATCTCATTGTGGTTTTAATTTGCATTTCCTTGATGACTAGTGATGTTGAGCATTTTTCATATCTTTGTTGGCCATTTGTCTATTTTCTTTTGAAAAACTTCTGTTCATGTCGTTTTCCCACTTTTTAATGGGATTATTTGTTTTTTTCTTGTGGATTTGTTTGAGCTCTTTGTAAATTCTGGATATTAGCCCTTTATTGGATGTATAGCTTGCAAATATTTTCTTCCATTCTGTAGGTTGTCTGTTTACTCCATTGGTTGTTTCCTTTGCTGTACAGAAGACTTTTAATTTAATTAAGTGCCATTTATTTATTTTTGTTGCTATATTTGACTTTGGGATCTTAGTCACAAATTCTTTGCCCAGACCAATGTCTAGACAGGTTTTTCCTCTATTTTCTTCTAGAATTTTTATGCTTTCATGCCTTACATTTAAGTCTTTTATCCATCTTGAATTAATTTTTGTCTATGGCAAGAGACAGGGGTCCTGTTTCATTCTTCTGCTTGTGTCTATCCAGTTTTCCCCAAAACATTTATTGAAAAGGGCTTCTTTTTCCCAGTGTATGCTGTTGTCTGCTTTATCAAAATTGGTTGGTTGTAGATAAATGGTTTTATTTCCGGTTTGTCGATTCTATTCCATTGGTCTATATGTCTACTCTTACACCAGTGCCATGCTATTTTAGTTAATGTAGCCTTGTATTAATAGTATAATTTGAAGTCAGGTAATGTGATGCCTCCTGGGTTGTTCTTTTTGCTTAAGATTGTCTTGGCTATTCAGGCTCTTCTTTGGTTCCAAATGAAGCTTAGAGGTTTTTTTTTCCTTCTAGATCTATGAAATATGACATTGATATTTTGATGGGAATTGCATTGAATCTGTAAATCACTTTGGGCAGTATGCAAATTTTAATGATGTTTATTCTACCAATCCATGAGCATGGCATGTTTTCCAATTTGTTTGTGTTTTATCTATGATTTCTTTCATCAGTGTTTTGTAGCTCTCCTTGGTTAAGTATATTCCTAGGTGTTTTTTTCAATAGCTATTGTAAATGGTATTGAGTCCTTGATTTGACTCTCAGCTTGACTGCTGTTAGTGTACAGAAATGCTACAGATTTGTGTACGATTTTGTAACCTGAGACTTTGCTGAATTTATTTATCAATTCTAGGAGTCTTTTGGTGGAATCTTTAGGGTTTTCTAGATACAAGATCATTTTGTCAGCAAATGGGGATAGTTTGACCTCCTCTTTCCCGATTTGGATGACCTTTATTTCTCTCTCTTGCCTGATTGCTCTGGCTAGGACTTCTAGTAGTATTTTGAATAGACGTGGTGACAATGGGCATCCTTGTCTTGTTCCGGTTCTTAGGGGGGATGCTTTCAACTTTTCCCCATTCAGTATGATATTGGAATTCAGTATGATGTTGACTGTGGGTTTGTCATATATGGCTTTTATAATTTTGAGATATGTTCTTTTTATGCCTAGTTTGTTGAGTGTTTTTATTATGAAAGGGTGTTAGATTTTATCAAATACTTTTTCGGCCTCTCTCAGTTGGTCTTTACTTATTTTTGTTTCTGTTTATGTGGTGAGTTACATTTATTGATTTGCATGTGTTGAACCATCCTTGCATCCCTGGGTTAAAACCCACTTGATCATGATGAATCATCTTCATGTACTGTTGAATTCAGTTTGCTAGTATTTTGTTGAGGATTTTTGCATCTATGTTCAAAATGGATATGGTCTATAGTTTTCTTCTTCTTCTTCTTCTTCCTTCTTCCTTCTTCCTTCTTCCTTCCTTCTTCTTCCTTCCTTCTTCTTCTTCCTTCTTCTTCTTCTTCTTCTTTTCTTCTTCTTCTTCTCTTTTTTTTTTTTGTTATGTCCTTTCCTGGCTTTGGTATCAAGGTGATACTAGCTTTGGCTCTGGGTGTTTTCATTGGCAAAGAATCTGTATGAGTTCCTTGGTTATTGAAAATCTTTGTGTGGCTTTCTCACATACTTCTTGTAGTAGCAATGTGTACTGGGTATGTGAGCAGGTTTGCTGTCTCCTGCAGCACCAGAATGGCAGAGGTCTCTTGAAGCTTATCTTGTTCCCCAGTCCTGTGCACCTTTTCCCCCAGTACTTTTTTCACTGGGTTGGACAGTTCAGCCTTCAGGACAGTAGGTGGCACCCACGGGTAAAAACTGGCTGCAGCTGAAGTAGATGGGTATATGTAATTCCTGACAGAGGTGGCTGGGGGAGCTCTCGGTGAAATGCACTGATGTCTTAGGAGAGTGGAGGGAGGGAGCTACCTCAGCTTCACTAGCAGGTCAGCAGGAAAGTGAACTACCTCCCTGTTATGCCCCTGTCCCGATGTTCTGGATATTCAAATCAGACAGGCACCTCTGTCCATCTGCAGAATGTTGCCGTTCCATGTTGAGAGGGAGGGACTCTGCCCCTCAGGCAGAGCTGAGCCTAGAGGGTGCACCTCCCATGAGGATGAAGTCACCTCAAAATTTCCCAGAAAGGCTGTCCGCAGGTTTACCTGCACCAAGCTCCTGTATCAGAAGCCCCAGTTGTGTCTGCAGTGGTCGACAAGGGGGAGGAGAAGTTCCTCCTTCAGGGCCCCTCATGAGTACCAGGGCTGCTTGACTGCTGGGGCAGAACCGCAGTTTTCCCCAGCTGAGCCCAGCATAGCACCTGTGCATCTGCTGAAAGAGGTGCAGCCACTCGCTGCCCGCAGGTAGGAAGTTCTGGGACATGGAAGAGCCCACACTCTGGTTTCTTTTGTCCAACAAGGTGCTCCTTTGGTGTGGTATGTTCCCCTTTCTCCCATGAGTGGCAGTGGCAATCCCTGAGGGATCCTGCTGCTCCTCTGACTCTAGCTGTCCTGTGGAGTTGCCACAATCCAGGTGGGTACTGGGAAATGCCTACAAGGAATCCAGTGATGTGAAGACATGTGGGTTGGGGGTCCCTAAGCAGAACAAAGTCCCACAATGGGTATGCACCCAGTATGGTGTCCACTACCACAACTTGGGTCCAGGGGAGAAGGAAGGGACCCTATGTGATGTGATAATGACCTTGAGAAATTGCTAAGTTGCAGCCCACTCCAGTGCTTGGGATGATGAGGGAAAAGAAGCTCTCCTTAAGTTCAGATACTGACAGTCTTCCTCAGGGGCTAGAGGAGCCAAAAGCACTCACATCTACCCCTTCCATGGAATACTAAATCTCTTGGGGTTTGATCTCTCCTATTTTCTTCTTTCTTTCTTTTTCTGTAGGCTCCAGCAGCCTCTCCTTAACACTGATTTGGGCTATAATTATTTGCCTGTAGTTTTGGTTCTTTCTTCTGGGCAGAATTTGTCACTGGTGTCTCTAGTCAGCCATTTGGAGTAGCTCTCTGAGCCTCTCTGATAGACTGGTCTGTGGGACATGCAGTGGCTTGGGCTTCATTCTCAGCCCCAGATGGGGGCAATGTTGGGTGAAGCCTGACTGAGCTGACCTGCCCTAAGGTCTCCCAGTGGCAAGTGCAAGCCCCTGCCCTTATGGGGGTGGTTGGGGAGTGGCATAGACTGTATGAGATTTCCTTGGTTATAAATAGCCTTAGTGTGGTGGCTTTGTCAATTGTTAGCTGTAGTAGTAATATACTGGGCAAGTGAACAGGCTCAGGGCCTCCTGAGGAGCTGGGGTGGTGTGGGCAATGGTAATAGCTGAGGTCATGCAAAAGTTTTCTCCTTCCCAAGCACTGTATTATTGTGCCAACAGATGTTGGACTGTGCTGGTTGACCTCTGGCCAGGAGGTAGTGCTTGCAGGAAGGAGCCAGCTATGGTGGTGGCCATGGGGTTTATACTTGGCCTATGTTAACCAGGGGAAGTACTCAGATGCCCCAGATGATGGGTGGGGCCTTGGAACTCCCAGGAGTCCCTGCCTGTGGTCTGCTACCAAGGCGGATGGAAGGGCAAAGCCAGGTGGAGGCTGGGTGATGCAAGTCGGTGCCCTGGTTCCCCAACTGTGGGCACAACTAGTGGCCCCAGATTGGGTGTGAGGGAAGCTCCTTGGCTGCTGGGATAATGTTCCTGGGAGGAGTGGAAACACCTCTGCTGCACACAAGAGTCTTCGTGGGGAGAGAGGGACAGTCTGGGCTCCACATCCCAGAAGACAGCAGTGAAACCTGCCCAGCTACCATGCCCTTGACAAGGCAGGTCTCATACCTGTGGCCTGCTGTTGGCAGAAAGCCAAAACAGCCAGCTGGGTCCCAGACAGACTGTGCTCAGATGGCAAAAATGCCCCAGGCCACAAGACTTCCTACTAAGGACAAAACCCTCCAGGTTCAGACAGTGAAGGGAAGGCACCCAGCTCCCATGCCTGTGGCAAGGGGCCACTTCTCGCTCACCTCTCAGTTCAGGCCTTGGGGGTTCATCCCTGCTTGAGATAAGATTTCAAATCTCAGTTGGGAGCTTCTCCCAGCCTGTGACCACTGCCTGAGTTAGTGGGCAGATTTCCGTGAGGTCCCTTATGAGTTAGGATCAGGAATGACTTCTGTCTCCTCTGGAGTCTGGGAGTGCATGCAAAGCACATTCCAATGCTGCTCCTTCTCATATACTCCCCTCCACTCAACAAATCAGATCTAGCACTGGATAAGGTTAAGGAACTCCTGGTAGCCTGGATTGCCCAGCTCCCCAGTGGGAATATATAGCATGGAGAAAGTCTCTCCCTCTTTCTCTGAAGACTCAACAGTTTTCCACATGGCTCATGGTGCAGGCTGCTGCTCACTGCTGCTTTCAAAGTATACCATGTTTCTCTTACTCTTTCTGTTGAGCACCCATGTTCCTTCTTGAATAAAATTTTACATTGTAAATCTCTACACACTTATTTTACTCTTTCTAAGTGTGTGAGGCATGCTAGCAAAGCCTCCAATCCACCATCTTGAAAGAAGAAGAAAAAAACTGTTTTTACTTTTAAACAACTCCTTTTTTTAACTTCTGCATATTTTGGGGGTACAAATGTTTAGGTTACATATATTGCCTTTACCCCACCCGAGTCAGCTTCAAGCGTGTCCATCCCCCAGATGGTATGCACCACACCCATTAGGTGTGAATCTACCCAAACCTTCCTCCTCCCTTTGATCTGCCTGACACCCGATGAATGTTACTACTATATGTGCACATGAGTATCGATCAGTTAATACCAATTTGATGGTGAGTACATGTGGTGCTTATTTTTCCATTCTTGTGATGCTTTGCTTAGTAGAATGGGCTCCAGCTCTATCCAGGATAATACAAGAGGTGCTAGATCAGCATTGTTTTTTATGGCTGAGTAGAACTCCATGGTATACAAATACCACATTTTATGAATCCACTCATGTATTGATGGGCACTTGGGTTGTTTCCATATCTTTGCAATTGTGAATTGTGCTGCTATAAACATTCGAGTGCAGATGTCTTTTTTATAGAATGTCTTTTTTTTTCCCTTTCAGTAGATACCCAGTAATGGGATTGCTGGATCAAATGGTAGTTCTACTTTTAGCTCTTTGAGATATCTCCATATTACTTTCCATAGAGGTTGTACTAGTTTGCAGTCCTACCAGCAGTGTTCATGGCAACATTTATTGTTTTGGGACTTTTTGATAAAGGCCATTCTCATTGGGGATAAGTGGTTTTGATTTGCATTTCCCTGATGATTAGAGATGTTGAGAATTTTTTCATGTTTTTTGTCCATTAGTCTATCTTCTTTTGAGAAGTTTCTGTTCATGTCCTTTGCTCACTTTTTAATGGGGTTGTTTGATTTTTTTCTTGCTTATTTTCCTGAGTTCTATATAGATTCTAGTTTCCAGCCCTTTATTGGATTTGTAGCATATGAATATTTTCTCCCATCTTTAGGTTGTCTGTTTGCTCTTGTGATAGTTTCCTTGACTGTGTAGAAGCTTTTTAATTTGATCAGGTCCCATTTATTTATTTTTGTTGTTGCTATGATTGCCTTTGGGGTCTTCTTCATAAATTCTTTCCGTAGGCCGATGTCTATAAGAGTATTTCCAACATTTTCTTCTAGAATTCTTATAGTTTCATGCCTTAGGTTTAAATCTGTTATCCATCATGAGTTGATTTTTGTGAGAGGTGAGAGATGCAGATCCTGTTTCAGTCTTCTACATGTGGCTATCCAATTTTCCCAGCACCACTTATTGAATAAGGACTCTTTTCCCCAATGTATGTTTTTGTCTGTTTTGTCAAAGATTAGATGGCTATATGAGGATGGTTTTACATCTGGGTTCTCAGTTCTGTTCCATTGGTCTGTGTCCCTGTTCTTGTGCCAATACCAAGCTGTTTTAATAACCACAGCCTTGTAGATAGTTTGAAGTCTGATAAATCAATACCTACCATTTTGCTCTTATTGCCTAACATTGCTTTTGCTAAACGGGGTCTTCTCTGGTTCTATACAAAGTGTAAAATTATTTTTTCTATATCTATGAAAAATGATGTTGGTAATTTAATAGGGATTACATTGAATCTGTAGATCACTTTGGGTAGTATAGACATTTTAACAATGTTGGTTCTTCTGATCCACGAGCATGGTATGGTTTTCCACCTGTTTATGTGCTCTGCAATTTCCTTCCTCAGTGTTTCGTAGTTCTCCCTGTAGAGGTCTTTTACCTCCTTAAATATATTCCTAGTTATTTTATTTTCTTTGTTGCTATTGTGAAGGGTATTAAGTCTTTGATTTGGTTCTCAGTTTGACTGTTGTTGGCGTATAGGAATGCTACTGATTTATGTATGTTGATTTTGTAACCTGAGACTCTGCTGAATTTTTTTTTAATCAATTCCAGTAGTCTCTTGGCAGAATCTTTGGGGTTTTCTAGATATAAGATCATATCGTCAGCAAAGAGTGATAGTTTGACCTCTTCTGCCTCCATTTGGATGCCCTTGATTTCCTTCTCTGATTGCTCTGGCTAGGACTTCCAGCACTATGTTGAATAGAAATGGTGATAGAGGGCAGCCTTGTCTGTTTCCAGTTCTAAGCAGTAATGCTTTCAATTTTTCCCTGTTCAGTATGATGTTGTCTGTGGGCTTTTCATATATGGCTTTTATCATTTTTGGGTAATTCCCATCTATGCCTATTTTGTTAAGCATCCTTATCATAAAATGATGCTGAATTTTGTTGAATGCTTTTTCTACATCTATCGAGAGGATCATATGTTCTTTGTTTTTACTTCTATTTATGTGGCGAATTACATTTATAGATTTGCGTGTGTTTAAACAACTCCTTAAAAAAAGCACTACTATTAATGAACCATTGGCAAATTGATAATTTGATTATTTAATTATGAAAATTGTGTAAGTTGATTACACAATTATTAATTAATGCCTTTAAAAATTGAGTGTATTTTAGAGGTTATTATAGGAAGAAGCTCTTTGCAGTAGCCTATTTTTAGGTTGGTAGGATACTCTTCTTGCCTTTTAGCCACTCTTTGTAGGATTGTCTTAATCTGATTGATGAGTTTAGGATAAACTGAGAATATGCTATGCAGACTCTTCTCTGTCCTTCTCTTGGGTGTGGAGCTTCCTGCAGTGGTCACATGATCTGCTCCATGCTGTAAGTTTACAGGGAAGGTAGAAGGGTGGTCTTGTTGTGAGGGTATAAAGTTTAATTCAGGAGAATATTTGCAAATCCCAGTATTTTGATAGGCTAGATACTTTGAGATGAAAATAAAGGGGCATTCAGGGAAACTAAATAACATACCAATATTGAACCTCTTATATGGCTTTGGTGGCACTATCTGGACAATAGCCTCATAGGAGTTTTCACTTGATGGGTCATTGTAGCCTATCATAGCCTTATCTTTACCTGAATTACTGTTTTTATAGAAACAGGTTACAGGTTCTAGGTCCTAAGTGAATAGTGCATAAGCTTTGTCTGAAGCAAAAAAAGCAGGCCATAGACTTCAGAAGAAGTATGTGCTGAGAGGGCCTTAGCCAAATTACTGGGTGTTACAAAAGCAAATATTAGCCATGTTAGACTGGGCAAAAAATGTGAGACTCAATCAGAGATTGTATCTTGTATACATTTTGATAATGGAACCAAAAAGATTTTCTGGAGACAAGGATGCAGTGAGGGAAAGAAAAGGTGCAAGATTTGGTTTTGAAGTATTGTTTTGGGCATATGTAGTATTCGAGAGAATTTAGATATCTAAGTGGAGATGTTGAGTAGCCCATTGGACAAATGAATCTAGAGTTCTCCAGAACACTTGGTATTTAGTAATCATTGGTATATAAGTGACATTTAAAATATTGGACTGAATGTACTTTCTTTACAGTAATAAATATTAACTATAGAAGAGAAAGGAGTTAGTACTGAGCCTTGGGACAATAGAACATTTTAAAGTGAAGCAATAGAGGAAGAGCCATAAAGAGACTAAGAGGGAGGAACTGTTGGAGGAGGGAAAAACCTAGGAGTGTAAGGGATCATGGAAGCCTAGAGAACAAAGTGATTCAAGAAGAAGGGAGTGTTCCCTTGTGTCAAATCCTGCTGAATGACAATACCTGAAAACTGGAAATGATATTGGATTTGGGGTTATCTGTATGATACCCACAATCACTGCTCTCAGTGACCACAGTCAAGAAGCAAATATTTTATGTGTAAATGAATCACTTATAATTAATTTGACAGTATACACATGTAAGAGCTACAGAGAAGTAAATGATAATTTCATGACATTTATTCAGGCATCAGAGAAGGCCTGGGAGAGATGGATTTTGGACATAAATAGGAGTGCTACAGGTATACAAGAAGGACAAGAGAAAACCAAGCCTGAAGAAATAGCAATATGAAGGATGAAGTGAAGAGTAGTTAGGAGAACCAAGCCATGGTCTCTTCATATAGGACTTTCTATGTTATGTTGCAAAATTTGGATTTTTTTTTGGTGTGGAAAATGGAATCGAGTTTAAGCAAAGAAAATTAGACTTTATTATTGAAAATATAGTGTTTTATAATTTAAATTTTACAAAAGGTTATAAAGTATAAACTCTCCTAACTCTGTCATCCATCTCCCAGCTTGAGAAAAAGACTTTTGTTTTAGGAAGATCACTAAGGGCTATTGGAACAGGGTAAGGCTATTGTAGTTATTGAAATAGTCCAGGTAATAGATGAGAAAATTTCTTAGATTGAAAGTTTAAGTTCCAAACTTTTGGATTCAATCTAATGTGTGACCTAAGAAAAATATTCATAACTTTATCACTCTAGCAGTAACAAAATATCTCCTCCTTCATGTAAATGTAAATTAATGATGTCAAAAAGCAAGTTGCTTTGGTTGATATAAAGGTTAGAAATAAATTATTCATAATTCAGGCAACCTGAATTCGGTATAATTAATAGTCCACAGGCTGTAGTAGTACATCAAGAACTTTAATCAGTGACAGGTCAACCATGGGTCAGCAATAGAAAATGACGAACAAGAGACATGTAATACTTAATATTATTTAAGTCATGAAATCATAGAGTCTACAACTCAAAGGAACCAAAAAGATCATTTAATTTCAATAGATCAATCATTTGAGGCCTATGAAAGCAATAAAAAATGAAAGGATAATTTTTAAAAACAACTTTTAACTTCTGTATGCATATACACAGTTTACACCAATGCATCAATATGATCTTATAAAATCTTAGTGCCCTCTTTTTTTCCTTTTGCTCTCTCTCTCACCCTCTCTCTTTCCCTCTCCATGCACATTAGAATCCCCCTCTACTAAATCCCCCTCTCTTAGGTAACCTTTAACAAGAACCTAGGGTATATCCTTTCCTATTTTTCTCCATGACGGATAGACATAGATATAATATATTTAATAAGTTTGTTATATTTTTACATATACATGCATATACACAGGGTTTTCTGGTCATGGTTAAATCATAAAAATGGAATAATATGTGTACTTTTCAGAGTCTTGCTTTACTTAATATCTCATGGAAATCTCTCTAAAACATGGCATAGTTCCAATTTATTCTTTTTAATGTCTATATAGTATAATATTTCAAGGATGTACCATAATTCAGGTATTTCTCTATTAAAGGGTGTGATAGAGACTTTTATGATCACTTATATCTAGTCTTCTCCAAGACATGTGAGAAGATTATACCATCCCCGCCCCTTGGTGATGCTGTATGGTAAGTTTTGGCCAAGGAATTTTAGCTGGAAGTAAGGCACATTGATTAATTCTGTGGTGTGAGACCTTCCATGGTGGTGTGAGACCTTCTCTGTGGTGTGAGACTCTTACTTGCTGCAGAAATTTATGACATTACAGATGGTGAAACCTCTGTTATTCTCAGTCCCTGAATGAAAATTACATGGTACAAAGTTCTCTCATTAACCCATCAAGGGTCATATAGTATGAGTAAGAAATAAGACTTTGATATGTTAAGTTCATGAGAGTTTGGGTTGTTATTGTTGGCATAACCTACTCTATCCTATCTAATATAATGGGAACTCTTTTTGTTTCCAGTTTTTTGCACTATGAACAATGCTAATGTTAGTACTTTTATTTCTAGAGGATAAATAGCTAATTTTGGAATTCATAGGTCTATGGATATATGTTTTTAAAATTCTAATAGATGTTGCCTAGGAGTGATAGTAAATATGAAACCACTGGTATAGAAATAGATGTTAAATGCATGATTTCACTATGTAAACAAAAGTTGAAAATGTGTTCTATGACAAAATATATTCTACAAACATTATGTTCTTATAAAACTACTAACAAAGTAATAGGAACTATAGTGCAAATTGTCTAATCCAACAATTTCTAATTTATTTTTTAATTTTTAGAAATTGTTGTTATTTTTTGATATGGCTGTCTGTAATTAAAAGAAGTCTCTGTCTTCAGAGACTTACGATTTGTCAAACAAAGATGGATAAATTTTTTCCAATGACTTTTTGTAAATCCAGTATTTAAATGACCTATAATCTAAATAAGTAGAGAATATCTTTCACTAATACTATTGTTCATAGTGTGGAATCTTCTCTCAGCTTTTACTAAATTAACAAATATTACATTAAATTTTTTTAGTTCTTATCATAGTATCTGATATTTTTATATAATCTTTTTGTCAGCTAAATCACAAATATAGTTTATTGGATTATCATATTTAAGCCAAAACTAATTCTTCAGGCCAGACTGCTTATGATATGATGTGTCAATTAACGGTAAGGAGTTTATTTGGCTGCCTTAGTTTGTAATCCTAGCTCTGCCATTTAAGTTTTGAAGAACTTTGCTGTGGATCAGCTTTCTTTTCTGTAAAATGGAATGATTATGATAACTAGAGGAAATGAGTTAATACACATTTTGAAAGGAGCCTAGCAGAAAGCAAGTACTCATAAGTGTTATCTTTCATTTTTATTAATAAAATCAATGTTGTGAATGCCCATGAAAGGTGGGCCTTAAGTGGGTTTTAATGAATTTTATTCACTATATAAAAGTGAAAATTCAACAGAGACAGTGAAATAGGAGGACCAGGACTCCAGAAGTTCCCTA
>JAQIFY010002677.1:0-13141 GCA_028533085.1 Varecia variegata | reverse complement strand
AGATGCCTCTGGGTGGTGGCTAAATTGTCTCTCTCAGCACCCGCAGGTAGGGAAGGGGAGGGGAGAATGAAGCAATATGGCGTCTGCCGATCGGCTCAGGTCTGCAGACCGGGAGGCGCCCTGAGGGAGCTGGGAGCCTGCTGCCCTGTCCGCAAGAGGCTCCCCACTCACTGGTGGCAGCCGTCTCTGGGCTGGTGTCAGCAGGTCTCTGTAACCGCTCAGGAGCCCACCTGCAGTCCTAGAGCCAAGGGAGGGGAAATTTAACCGCTTCACTTACCCTTGTCGCTGGTCTCCAAGCCTCTCGGGGGGCCTTTCTCCTTCCAGTTTGCCTCCACAGCTTCTTCCCGTGGAGCATCCTGTAGTTTCAGGCACCCTTCCTTCCTATCCTCATTCAGTCTGCTTCTGTCTGCCTGTTCATTTTTTTTTTACTTTCTTCTGAAATCTGTCTTTCTTGCGGAGACACTCTGGCTGGCGGTTTTTCTTGTCCGCCATCTTGCCCCTCCCCCCAGAAAATCCCAAAGTGGTTATACCATTCCGCATTCCCACCAGCAATGTGTGGGTGCCAGTTTCTCCACAACCTTGCAAACACTCGATATTACCAATCTTTTGGGTTATAGCCATTCTAGTAAATGTGTAGTGGTAACCCACTATAGTATTAATGTGCATATTCATAATGATTAATGATTTTTAGCATCTTTTCATATGCATATTAGCTGTTAGTATATCTTCTTGGGTGAAATGTCTATTCGAATATTTGGCAAAAAAAAAATTTTGCCAATTTTTAAGTTGAATGTTTTTTGTCTTTTTAGAGTTGTTTATATATCCTGAATACAAGTCCTTTATCAGATATGTGATTTGAAAATATTTTATTTCATTCTATAGCTTATCTTGTCATAGTCCTAAGTGTTTTGCTCTTTTTGATGTGGCTGAGAATAAAGTTGTTTTCTTAATTTCATTTCCAAATTGTTTGTTGCTAGTATGTAGAAATACAATTGATTTCTGTTCTTATTTCCTGCAAACTTGATCAAATCATGTTAGTTCTGGTACAGTTTTTTAAAAAATTGATAGATTCCTTAGTATTTCCAACATATAAGGTCATGTTTCATTTTTTTAAATGAGACGAAATTCATATAACATAAAATTAACCATTGTAAAGTGTACAATTCAGTGGCATTTAGTACATTCACATTGTTGTGTAACCACCACCCCGGCTACTTCCAAAACATGACACTCCAGAAGAAAACCTCTACCCATTAAGTAGTCACTCCCTGTTCTCTGCATTCAACCCTCAGCTCCTTGCAACCATCTGCTTTCTGTCTCTATAGGTTTACCTAGTCTGAATATTTCAGTTGATGGACATTTGGTTATTTTCACTGTTATGAATAATGCTGTTATAAATGTTTGTGTACAAGGTATTTTTTTGTGGGCATATGTTTTCATTTATCTTGGGTATGCACCTAGGAGTAGAATTATCAGGTTATATGTTAACTCTTTCATTATCTTACCACCCAAAGATAACCACTGATATAAGTTTGTATATAGACTTCTTGGTTTTATATATGGGAAAGAGGAAGAGAAGAGATATTTTACAATCCATGTAAGTTTTTGCTGTTTTTTTAAAGTCTGATACTTCTTTTAAGCCTTTTGAAGCTACCTCAGTTGGGAGAGGAGGCTGCCAAGAAGGCAGAACAATGGAACCTGAGCAAAGATATCAGAATCCGTTTTTAAAGGCCATGACATAAGAAGCCAATGAGGAATTCATCTGTAACCAGATAACAGGACTTTTAATATCTGGAGAGACATTATCACCACCTGTTGTATGAGGAGGGAGGAGTAGAAGAAAGAACCAACAAAGAGAGTGAGCTAAAGCAGTACTTCTCACATGACCTGTGGTGGTGGATCAGCTTTAACTTTCCAATCCATCCTGGACTGATGCTTTTGTGAAATATAAAGTCACACATTTGGGTATCACAGAAATTTCAAGTTGCTATAAATTATTCTAAATTTGTGTACCTATTACAGACTGGCAGTAAACAGTTCGAAGGCCAGCACAGGCCCATGAATCCCACATTGGGTAGGGCTGTATTAACATACTTGTTAGTGACAGTTTAGATATCAACAGGAATAAAGACAGTGGCATGCTGGTAAATGTTAAAAATTGGTTCTCTGGGGTAGGGGGAAGCTCTGATTTATATTAATAGCATTTTACAATTTCTATTGATGGAATTCAAGCTACTAAGGTGAAGCCAGGAACGCAGAGTAGAGAACAGATGTGCACGAGTTGTCTGCAGCTCCCCATTGTATTAAGAAACCTACAAATGGGTCTTAAGTTAATGGAACTATCTTAACAACAAAAATAGAATATATCACCTTTAAACCAGCAGAAGAAAACTCAAACTCAAACTTACCCTATCCAGTGGAAAGCAGAAAAAGGATATAAAAAGAAATGCCCTTCCTTTGATTGGAGCATTTCTCACATTATGCAACCTGCCCCTGTAAGGCAAAAGTCAAAGCCAAAAACTTGCTTTCCCAGTTTCCTTTGGAGCTTAGGTGCAGGCATGTGACCTAGGCTCAGCCAGTCATATGGTTTCCCTCTAGACTTCTATTCAGAAGAGAGCATTACGAGGGAGCTTTGTGTAAACCACGGTGACAAAGATGACCAGATCCTGATAAGTACCAGTGAAGGGAAATCAGCATCAGTTCAAGCCTCATCAGTGAGAGCTGCAGAGTCTGTGGGAGAGGTGAGTACACTAGAGGAGTCCCCAAGGTGGGATTTGGGGACTCACACCCTGACCCTCTTGGAGAGTCTATGAGATTCCTAATAGCCTTAATAAATTCCCTGTTCTGCTTAAACCATCAACCATAGATTCTTTTGTGTGCAACCAAGAACAATGATTGATGCAACACCTGCACCTCATTTTAAAAATAACATCTTTATTGAGATAAAATGCATATACCATACAACTCACCTAATTAAAACACACGCTTCAATAGTTTTTAGTATACTCACAAAGCTGTGCAACCATCAATCAATTTTGCATTTATCACCCCAAAAGAACCTCTGTAGCCATCAGCAGTCATTTTCTATTTTCTCTCAATACCCTGCACCCTACTCCACCCCAAGCCCTGGGCAACTACTAATATATTTTCTGTCTCTCCGTATTTGTCTATTCTGGATATTTCATACAGATAGAATCGTACATTATGTGTACGATTTTTTGTGACTGGCTTCTTTCACTTAACTTCAAGTTTTCAAGTTTTATCCATGTTGTAGCGTTTGTCAGTATTTCATTTCTTTTCATTGCTGAAAAATATTCCATTGTATGACTATACCTCATTTTATTATCCATTCATCAGTTGATGACATTTGCATCATTTTCACTGTTATGAATAATGCTGTTATAAATGTTTGTGTACAAGGTATTTTTTGTGGGCATATATTTTCATTTATCTTGGGGACACACCTAGGAGTAGAATTATTAGGTTATACGATAACTCTATATTTAATCTTTTGAGCAATGTGTAGACTGGTTTTCAAAGTGGCTGCACCATTTTACAATCCATCAGTAGTATATGAGGGTTCCAATTTCTCTACATCCTTGCCAATACTTATAAATCTTTAAAATTGTAGCCATCCTAGTGGGTGTGAAGTTGTATCTCATAGTGGTTTTGATTTGCATTTCCCTAATGGCTAATAATGTTGAGCATCTTTTCTTGTGCTTATTGACCATTTATATATCTTCTTTGGAAAAATGTCTATTCATATGCTTTGTCCATTTTAAAATTGGGTTATTCATGTTTTCACTATTAAGTTGTAAAGTTCTTGATATATTCTAGATACAAGTTCCTTATCAGATGTGTAATTTGCAAATATTTTCTCCCATTATGTGGGTTGCCTTTTCACTTTCTTTGTCTATAGTTCATTTTTTATTTATGAAACAGAACTGGATAGTCTTGAATTGAGTACTGACAGAAGCACAAACATAGATGGTTTGTGAGTATTTAGAAAATACTAAAGAGATCACTTGGAGCTAGTGTGGGTTCACTGAGAATAAGAACCAACATGATTCCATTTTGTTCTTATATCCTAAATTGCATTCTGTTGCCTTTTTTCTTACTTATTAAAAACATTATCTCCTCTTGCTGTGAATAATATTACTCCCTATAAGGAAGCATATATCAGTTCTGTTAGCCAGAATATTCTAATAGTAAAGTTGGAACGGACTATATTTTCTCAGGTGGGGAGCTTCTAATCACTGCAAATATCAAAATTAGGCAACTGGAATGACCATCTGTTAAGGACATTGCAGAGGAAACCGCTGAATTGAATTACATGGCTTCTAAGATCCTTTCCTACCCTACGATTCTATTGTTATTCCCTCATTTATCTATCTATCCATTCACTCTTTGTTCCAAGGAAAAATTTGAGAGTCTTATAGCAATTTATAAAATCCCACAGAGAACACAAATTAGAAGAAGTGAGAAAGAGAAAAAATAATCCAGGTTAGAGATATAAAATGAAGTCAGGAGTTAGGCAAATACAAAAGTGCCTGTCTTGCCAGCCTGTATACTGCTAGGTGTAAAGTCTTTGAGCCTTCCAGGAGTCACATTTGACTTTGAATTTTCCAGAAATCAAGGCCAAAAGGGAGACTTGTTCAGTTACGCAATTTAAAGTGCCCATTAGGCACAGTTTTTTGTAACAGAAGAAACTTGAAAAAGGTTAAAAATGTTTTACCAGCTGTCTCTTTAAAACCTCCCCCACTCTTTTTGGGAATTAAAACCTGCATCCCTGCCCAAGGCCAGTAATCACAGGGGTAGGGGAGTGTCCTTTGTTCTTTGTACCACAGGAGATGGCTCCACAGAATTGTCTGGGTGCAGGTCACAAGATTGTCTTCACTGGAGATGGAATGGATCAGAACCATCAACTATAGTTAAACAGCAATTGCCTGAAGCTGAAACCCCCCCTTTAAAAACTCTTTATTTCTGCTTATAAATAGGATGTTGGTACCTTAAGATGGGAGTCTGACAACCTTCTCGTTTGCTGGCAAATTAATGAACTTCCCTTTCCTTCTCAAACCACTTGTTCTCATTCTTCTGATGCGGTCTCGGGGAACATTGCCAAACTTTCGGTAACGTATTGATTCTAGTACCAGGAAGAAATGTCTCTTGATCCCAGCTCCACAAAGTCTCTCCTTTATGTTAAGGTATTTCCTTTTCTGGTTCCCCTTTGGGCTTTTAGTCACTTTGCTAACTACCTTCTCTCTCACGTTGGGTGGAACTTGGGAACGCTGACAGCTCTGAAACTGAGGGCTATTGCCCCCCACATAAAAATAATAAAAATACCTCTCACCCTTCAAGCCCCACTACTTGAATCATCCTTGAATTGACTCTCCCAATGATGTCTTTTGAATAATAACTGCAACTATCATTTATTGCACCCAGGCACTTTTCCGTCTTGACCTCTAGTCTTTATGATAATACTAAACCAGATAGCATTTTGCTATTTTATAGATGGGGAAACAGACACAGGGTAAATGATCTCTTCAAGATCACAGAGCTGATAAGCAACAGAGCCAGGGTTCAAATCCAGGTCTGTCCAGTTCCTAAGCCTGTCTTCTTTCAATATAATCCCATTGCTGTTTCTAACTTTTTCCCCGATGATAGTATTAATTACTTCCTAACTTTGAGCTTTATCTGAAGATTTCCATGTTAGTTAAGCTAAAGGTTAATCAGCTCTAACAGAGAGACCCAAAATGCAGCTGCTTAAACCATGGAGGAATGCGTTTCTCTCTCATGTAAAAGTCCAGAGTTGAGTGGTCCAGGCCAGCAGGAAGGCTCTGTCACTCTTCATATGGCTTCCTAGGGTGCTCCTAGGTCACCTTTGATCAGCTGATGGGAAGGAGAACGACAGAGTCAAGGACAAGCAAATTTAAGGAAATGATGCAGAAGTTGCACACGTTGCTTCTGCTCATATCCCATCGTGCTGAGTGGTCCATTGGTTCACATTCCACAAGGGCTGCAAGGGACACTGGGAAATTTTGGCCCTGTCTGGGTGGTCATGTGCCCAGCTAAATTTGATGTATTTGTTTGGATGGAGGTGAGGCTGTATTACTTAAAAGAAAAAGGGGGAAATAATCTCTGGGGAATGGTTAACAGGCTCCATCATAATCTCTCTAGGAACAGTTCTATCTTTTCTGACTCTGAGTTTTATTATGAATCAGTATTCACCCACTGGTGGACAGACTGCCTTTTTACTTTATATCTGACTGAGAAATATATTGTTGTCCCTTAATTTGTGTAAGTTCTCTTCCTTTTCATTTCTTCTCTCTGCTCCCTAAAGCAAAGCCATTATTCACATAGAAATTTGGAGCTAGAAAAAACTTTCTGATTCTACAGATGGAGCAATGGGGATTCAAAGAAAGTGACTTGTCCAAGGTCACTCCAGTAGCTAGTAGCAGAGGTGTGACTTGAATTGGGTGTCTAGGTTATACCCCACCATACTGATGTAAGTCCCTGGCCCCCTTAAGTCCATCATTTGCCATTTTCCTGGTGGAGGGCAGTGGCAAGAAAATGAACAACACATCTGGAAAGACCTAGAAACTCTGAAGTTTCCTTAGAAATTCATTAAAGGTATGGTGAATCGAAACCCTGAAAAATCCTTCCACCTAGATAAAGCAAAGTAATGCTCCAAAAAAAATAACTCCTAATCATTTCCAGGCTTCCTATAAATCTTGCTGACACCCTGACATACCCCTCAGTCTCTGTCTGTTAATCGATGCAAAGGGTTACTCAATGCGTCAGAAATTTCTGTTCCTGTTAGCACTATGAGGACCCAGGGTAACACACATTGCTTTTTCTCCTTTTCTTTCTTCTTTTCTCAGCTCAAGTTCAATGCTACTTGAGGGGCTGGAGGAATTCCATGAGCTCTAGAGTCTGGACAGATTAACCCCTCAACAGCACTGCAATCAGAGGGGCAGCCAGCAACAGGTCTGCTCAGCCTGGCTTTCTTTCACTGGGGAGGGAAGGAGAGAGGCAGGGCTCTAGATTGTGTGTGACTGTGTCCAGTTAAGAGTGTGTATGTAGAGGGGTGTGGGTGTGAGGGGACCTGAATGTGTGGAGTGTGAGGGGTCTGACATGGGTGTGTGTATTGTATGGTGGGAGAGGAAGAAAAACGGACGTGATTTAAGAGGATAAAGAAAAAGAGGAAGACTTCTAGAATGTGTGTTCGGCAAAGTAAGCTTAAGGAGAGCATGGGGGGGTGAAAATGAGATGACAGAGGATATTAGATTGTGTGGGAGGGAGCAGGGAGGAAAAGCAGAGGCAGGAGAAGTCTTGAGAGGGAGAGGAGAGATTTAAGAACAAATCTCTGGCCAGGTGGGTGCGGTGGCTCATCATGCCACCCAGCACTTTGGGAGACCTAGGCAGGAGGATCGCTTGAGGCCAGGAGTTCAAGACCAGCCTGAGCAATATAGTGAGACCCCTGTCTCTACAAAAACTAAGGAAAAAATAGCCAGGTGTGGTGGTGTGTGCCTGTAGTCCCAGCTACTTGAGAGGCTGAAGTGGGAGAATTGCTTGAGCCCAGGAGACTTCACTGAGCTATGATCTCACCACTGCCCTCTAGCCTGGGTGACACAGAGATACTCCATCTCTAAAAAATAAATAAACTACTCAATTAAATAAAAAAGAGCAAATCCTCCCCCTTTAGCCTGGGTGGCTGCCCACTGTCCATCAGTCAGTCAGTCATTGGACCAGCAGTGGTGTGGGAATTTCAGATGTATGGAGGTCAAGGTCCACCCACAGGAGCTTCTAAGGAGATGGGGAGAATCAGGAGAAAGACCTAAGGGCCCATCACAGGGGGAAAAGTGAAAACCAGTACCAGCTGCGGGGATAAAATTGCCATATGTTAGCGTGCTGGGGCTGAGGGATTGAGTGGGAAGAGGACTCTAGTCTATGTGAATTGCTGAACTCGGAGCTCAACAAGCGGGAACCATTTAAATCAATTATAACTGTCTGCCATATAAGGTACCACTGGGAATAATGACGTCAATGTATATCGATTGACTTGGAAAGAGACCCACAATTTATTATGAGGTGGGGAAAAAAGTAGACTGTGAAATAGTCCATGCAGTATGGGAACCAAAATAAAACCTTAAGCTCCCCAGTCGACTGAATGGGACCCCCTCTTGGCCAAGGGGACCCCAGAAAAACCTTAAAGCTGAGTTGCTGGCCATGAGGAAAAGGGAGATCAGACACACCTCATTATGCCCCCTCCCTTTTGGAGTTACTCGTTGTAACAATAATCTGAATGATACTAATCATTAAGTTTAGTATCATTAAGGTTACTAATGATACTAAATCACTAAGAGGCCTAAGGCCATGCAAGACAAAGCTTAAATCACACCTGTAAACCATCTATTTACTTAACAGATCACTGAGTGTCGGGAATTGTCTGGCTTATCTCTGATTAACAGACATCTTTATCTTAACTTAAAACGTTCTAAGGCTTTAGACAAAAATTCATTTCCTTAACCAATTACAAATCAAACAATCTTTAAACCCACTTATAACCTGTAAATCCCTTTGCTTCAAAATGTCCCACCTTTTCGAGCCAAACCAATGTACGCCTTCCATGTATTGATTTATGATTTTATGTGTAATTCCTGTCTCCACAAATGTATAAAGGCAAACTGTAACCAGCTACCTCGGGTGCATTTTCTCAAGACCTCTTGAGGCCGTGTTTCCCCTCACCACAGTCACATACACTCAGCATAAGCCTTCTAAAATTATTTTACAGTGTTTGGGTTTTTTCCCATTAACAAGTATGATGCAATTTTATTTTGAAAATCATATATTTAAATATATGAAAAATGGATGATATACAAAATTACCTGAATTTTTATGAAATATTGAACAATATATAACTGATATATATGTAAAATAACATTGGTTATTTTTGTTTCTTTTTTTGTTTTTGTTTTTAGAGACAGGGTCTGGCTCTGTCGCCCAGGCTAGAGTGCAGTATTGTGATCACTGCAGCCTCAAACTCCTGGGCTCAGATGATCCTCCAGCCTTAGCCTCCCAAGTAGCTGAGACTACAGGCACATACCACCACGTCTAGCTAATTTTTTTTTTTTTGGTAGAGGCGGGGTCTTGCTGTGTTGCCCAGGCTGGTCTCGAACTCCTGGGCTCAAGTGATCCTCCCACTTGGGCCTCCCAAAGTGCTGGGATTACCAGTATGAGCCACCACTGTGGACCAGTGGTTAGTCTTGGATGGCAGGATCTTTATTTTCTTATTTATTCTTTTCTTCATTTTTGAATTTTTCTTTTTTGCAGTGAGCATGTATTTCTTTTATAATCAGAAAAATAGGAGAGAGAGAATGTGTATAAAAGAGAAAGAATGAGAGGAAATGAATGAAATAAAAATCAAGTGCACATTTATAAATTCTGTCTTAGAGAGTGCAAAAGGTTCTGTTTGGAAGTCCAGAACTAACCCGTGATTACGCTCAGCCAACCAGTGGCTAAACAGTGGCTACACCCTTGTGGCTCCAATGTCCTCCTTCCCCTACTCCTGCCCTCCCCGCCCCCACAGCTACCTGGCATAGGGGACCGTCCAGCTGATCCTTGGGAAGCTGCCTCCCCACCTCTTACAGAATTGGGCCCAGATGGAATGTGCCTTGTCCCCCATGGGAGGAGAATGAGGAGGGGAAGGAAGAGGGGGAGGGGGCAGGAGAGGAGGAAGGAGAGGTGGCTTTTCTATCGGTGTTTTTCCCCTCTTGTGTTCCCAGGAAGCAGAGCTGAGTCAGGCCTCTGGGAGAACAAGAACCCACATGTTCTCCTGCTCAGATGAACTCAGAAGACAGCTTTGTCCTGTTCCGAGTGACACCCAGATTGGAAATTCTTGTGGAGAAAACTTAGGGAGCAAGTTCTTGGCAGATGACTCATGGCATTCACGGCCCCATTCATTCTTAAGTTAAAGTTTGGGTCTGAGGTTTGCTCACATTACTGAGGCCACCTGCCAGGTGACAGGGGTAGCTCAAAAATGGGCACAGCAGCGGGCTGGAATAAAGGGAGACCATGACAGTACCCTTTTGGCCTAACACAGATTGCAGAAGGTGGACTTGAATATGGGCTGTTCTTGTTCAAGTTCATCACTGGACTTGCTTCTCCATACAAGCGGGTTTTTATAAACTATGCATATCAAACAGAAAATAAACCCTGCTATTTAAAACATAATTGCTGACAGCTGCTTCTGCTCACAAACAGTGATATAATTTCTCTCTAGAGGAGATTTTTTTGTTTAGCAAAATTCAATTTAATTAGGTCCTCAAGCAAGCACCACCCCCGCCCCCCCCCAACCAGAGGGATGGTTAAAAAAGTGACCAGAAAACTGAGAGAGCTAAACTCTCTGCTAGGAAATGAATAGAAACTTTTGGGCTCAGAAAAGGGAAGAGAGTTTTAAAAGTGGTAGGTGTGGCAGCTATGGAGAAATATGGCCAGAAGTCCCAGTGTCTGAGATGGCTCAAGGATACTAACATAGTTTTTCAATATTCTGTGGGTTTTTTTGTTTGTCATTATCAGCTCTGGGACCCTGTAGCCCCCTCGATTACCCCATTATAAAGAGCTTTGTTCAAGGGAAAGAGTGAGGTACCAATGGTTTAGAAATCGTGCTCTGGGCCAGACTGCCCAGTGAGACCCAGCTGTGCCACTTGGGGGCTCTATAGCTTTGAATAAGTTCCTTGACTTCTCCAAGCTTCAGTTCTTCACCTGGAAAAATGGGAGTACTAGTGTTTGTGAGATTAAATGATATCAGCTGTATAGAGCATTTAGTCCAGCCCTTGGCTCATAGTAACTGCTTAGTAAATGCCAGGGATGGTGACAATGAAGTTGAAGTTGAAGGAGAAGATGATGATGATGATGATGATGATGACAATAACAAAGTAGCTGCAGCTGTGTTATATAGCATCTATCCGCCAGTATTTAGTATCAGCTGGAGGAACATGGAAAGGAAGAGCTAGTTGAACACAACTCAGAGGAATGAGTGCCGTGGTTCTCAAAGTGTAGTCCTTAGACCAGCAGCCGGGGCATCACCTGGGAACCTGTCAGACGTGCACATTCTAAGTCCACACCCCACATGCACTGAATCAGGAACTCTGGGTGTGGCCCAGTCATCAGCATTCTAATAAACTCCCCATGTATTTCTGAAGCACACTTAAAATTTGAGAGCCACTGAATTTGTGAATGCTATTTTAGTGTCTTGCGAGGCAAGAGCCACGTTGCTCATGGGTTAATTTTTTCCACACTTGTTCAAATGTGGGGAGTACAATCATTATAATGTCACTGCACATGGTTATAAGTAAATGTATGGTGGGTCCCATTTTAGTCAGGTGAAAAAAACAGTGCTTTGGTTTTCTAAAACTGATCTCATCTTCCTCTGGAGTCCCCATTCTCCGGGGAAGTCTCAGTTTACTTCATCAGTTCAAAGGTCAAACTCTTATAGGGGCTGTTTTCCCTCCTCCCCACCTCCCTCCTAAGAAGGCATCTGGGCGCCAGGGGGAGCTGAGGCAGCCTCACCACGCCAGGGAGAGGTCTCTGCACGTGCTCAGTGTCCCACCACAGCGGATGCTGCTTCCCCCACTGGGCTCACAGACCTGGCTCTGCTCGGGGGCTCTGGGCTCTGGCTGCTCTCACCTGGTCTCCTGGTGCCTTGTGCTGGCTGCTGAGAGCTGGTGGTCCCTGTCCCAGCTTCTGCCCACTGCAGCCTTCTCATCTCAGTCCTACAGCCTAGACCTCCTTGGATCCTAGTGACATGGACGGCAGACGACAGCCCAGACGCTCCAAGTCAGGGAGGAGGAAAGAGCAGGAATGCTTTAAGTGAGAAAGAACAAAACACCAATATATCCCATAGCCATTTTTGCCGTACTTTTTTCCTTCCCTCCTTTCATGCTTTTTTTTCCTTCTTTAATGAAAAGCTAAAAGGGAAGACATATGTCTCGGAAATTGAGATTTAATGAAAGCAGGTAACTGTCTGGAAGGCCCTGGTTGCTATAATATAATTGCTTAAATATTTAATTCGAAATTCTTCCCAAGAACCCCAGATCTAGGTTATATGACAAGACACATCAGGAACTAAATTTCTTTTTACTTTAAATAGAACAAAAATTAAAAGTCTCAGTAAATTTGGGTTTAATGTAAAACCAGACCTTTTCTAATCATTGCAGGCCACAGTCTCTTTCTCTTCACTGCCTTCTAGAATATATACTATATTGAAAATTTTCATTTATTTAGCACTCCTCATAGGCAGTGAAGGCTTACTCTTCCTTTTTTTGTTTTTTTTCTTATTTTTTTTGAGACAGAGACTCACTCTGTTGCCCCGGCTAGAGTGCAGTGGCATGATCATAGCTCACAGCAACCTCAACTCCTGGGCTCAAACAGTCCTTTTGCCTCAGCCTCCCCAGTAGCTGGAACCACAGGTGCACGCCACCACACATGGCTAATTTTTTGTATTTTTAGTAGAGATCGGGTCTCACTCTTGCTCAGCCTGCCCAGCCTGAAGGCTTATTCCTGAATGCTCATTTTCTTAAGTCTTGCTTGTGCACTGCCTGAATTGTAAGCCACTCAAAGACAATGATTATAATGGTCATAGTTGCTAAGAACTTGAGAGGTTACGTGCACCAAATGTATTAGGCAGGACGAGCTAGGTCATGCTGCGGTAACAAATGACGTCAAAATCCCAATGGCTTAACGTGACAAAGGTTTTTTATCTGTTCATTCTACATGTCTGTTGGGGTCATCGGCAGCATCTGCTCCACGTAGACTCTCAGGATCCAGGTGAACAGAGGCTCCATCATGACTTGTGCACCACAGTTTTACCAGCAGGACAAAGGGGACATGGCAGTTTGCACACTGTCTCTTACAACTTCTGCCCAGAAGTGACCCATCCTTTCTGCTCACATTTCATGGGCCAAGGCAAGTCACATGGTCACATCTAACTTTAAATTGGGAAGGGACAATCCTATCATGTGCCAAGAAGGAGGAGAGCCAGAAATATTTGGGGAGCAGCACTAATAACTATACCAGGTGTTGTGTTAAGCACTCGACTCATATTTTCTCTATCTTTACAGCTCCGTAGTGGAGGAACTGT
>JAQIFY010002676.1:0-13141 GCA_028533085.1 Varecia variegata | reverse complement strand
AGAAGTTCCTGCCCAGGTTCCCAGCGAAAGTTCCCAATGAGGTCTGTTGGACAATGAAGGCTTGAACTTGCTTAGTTCTAATTGGTCAACACAGCTGAGTTCTGATTGATCTGTAGAGCTGAGCCTTTATTTGTTGGTTCAGGTGAGCTCTCATTGGTTGGTTTTGAAGCCAAAAACCAGAAGTCTCTGCCAAATGTTTCTCTCAAATGGCAGGTGGAGGAGGAGGCTTTCGGGCAGCAGTTTATTTTGGCACTGACAGCAGGACCTGGTTTGGTTGGATTGTAGAAAGGGAGGTCCTGTGGTATACTTTTACATCTTTCTGAGAACAGAGTAGGGACCACTCCTTAAACCCGCCAGGGCTTTCTAGCTCTGTTTTAATTTTGATAACCTCAGTTAGCCACAGGGAGTCCATTTTGTCTGTTAGCTGAGGTTATACTTTAGCAAAACCAAAACAATACATTTAAAACAATGTATAATTAATAAGCTAAAAATATATATGATAGAAGCTTAACACAAAGGAGCTATGAATAATTCTGCCTTTAAAGGTTAAAAAAAGCTTTTGTAAAGAAGCTGGTACTAAAGAAGACTTAGATGTTAATTCAAGGGAAATTTAGGGATAAGTAATGTCGGTATAGTCAGTCTTTATTTAATATGCTGGAATACAAAGTCTGAAGGAGGAAGTGTCAGAAATAGAGACAAAGGAAGAAGACAGAGGTAATAGGCCAAAGAGCCTCAACATGGTAGGCTGTGATATGGATTTCAGTCTAAAAGGGAGCTAGTGGAATAACTGATTTAAGACATGACATGTTTATATTACATTTCAGAAAGGTAATGTGAAGATAATTTGAAAGAAAACTGCTGCAACATAGAGTCAACAGAAGCAAGAAGCAGGAATAATATAAAGATCTATAATTGCCATTTTGTCTAATAGCCTCTGCAAAAGAGTGAAAGCACTTTCTTCTACAGCAACAACTATGTGTTACTTATATCCAATCATGGACTATTTTGAGTATGAAAATGCATTTTAAAGTAAAAAATCTATTGTATTAATTTGACCAAAATAGTTTCTGGAGTATGCAAGAATCGTTTCTCTGATAGAGTCAGCTATTAAAATAGTTCTAAACATTGAGAATATGGTAGTTAATAAGCCAGACACAACTGGTGGTGGAAAGTATTTATTTCATGTTCTAATCTATTACCCTCAGATGGATGCCCCAAGGCCCTTCATTTCATGACTTTGTCCTTCTACTTCAGTTGTACCCTCTTTACTTGTTCTAGAACACTGACTTCATCTTGCTGTTTGCCTACGTTGCCAAATCTAGGAAAACAGTTTATCTTGTATTCACAGATTCTTCAGAGTTAATTTCTATAAAGCAATCAGACTTTCCCATTACCAATGCTGATCACCTCTCATAACACACATCCATTTTATTATTATGCCAAAAAGTCCCCAATCTCACCAGGAATAACGTTAAGGAAGAACAGAGAGAATGAAGGGGTCAGAGAATCCCCTCCTTTCTCAGGTATCTTTTATTCTACACTGCAGCTATTAGCATTAGTCAGTCAAATTCCTAACCAGAAAATAGTGTCCCAGGTTACACAAACTTAATCTCAAAACCTCTGGATTAAGATCTATGGGAGTCAATGTGGCGAAAGAAGTAGCACAGATTGGCAGGGTCATTGGGAGTTGATTCCTCACTCTCCTCCATGACTAATGTGTCTCCCCAAAGGATAGACTTACTAGATAAATTGAACTGGCTGTTATCAGTTTAGCGTGGGTAATTACCTTCCACCCTGCCCTGCCCCAGGCCCAATTTTGTAATGGATAAAAATGGTTTTATGATGCAACAACGTTTCTTCTTGGTCCCAGATTTTAGATGCAACTGACAAACTCCAAACAGCCAAAAAGTTCTGCCAAATATGACTAATGCCTGCAATTTACTAAATTACATCATTAAAGGACAATCCTTTCTCAGGTAGCAATTCCTGGGATCTTACTTTTGTATGTAACTGCATTTTCTGAGGCTTGCTGTTATTCTGAGCTGCCAGAACCACTAGTCAATTATGGGCTTAGAACTTGCCTTCTGTTAGCTACTGGCTATATGACATCTTCTCTATCAAATAGGCTTATTTGTTACTTTTATTACATATTACTGTCCCCCAACACACACAACTATGTACATGCATACACACAGACTCCCTAACACTACCGACACTATCTCTAAAACGTAAATTCTATGAGGGCCAGAATTATGTCTGAAGTAGTTACCACTATATTTGCAATGCCTAGAACATGGGCTGGCACACAAAAGTTTCTCAAAGCTTTTATCCACTTTGGGTGTGGGCAGACAATTCTTCATAGATCTCTCACGTTTCCACACATCTTGTAAACAGAGGCACTGAGTGCCTTTGTTCTGGACTATGGTTTTCAGGATGTCTGTATAGCATACAGCTTTGAAAGATACAATATTTTTCTTTGAAGCAAAGTATAGGTTTGTTTACAGGCTTACGAGACAGAGATAATGTCTCTTTTGGGAATACTGAGGAGGTGTGTTTCTGGCACACTCTAAAAGATTCAGTTTTATCTAAGCTCAGGGTTACTCTCCTGTTATGCAACCCACTGTGAGTGCAGGTGTCACCTGGACCTCTTCTCATCACCCTGTGGGAATTTGTCTTGGGAACTGTTACAAAAAACTGCTCATATGTTGGCTACTGCTAGTGCTGTAATAACATCTTTGGCTCTGACACAGGAGCATTGCTTACTCTACCAGCATCGGTTAAACCATGGCAAATAACTTCTTATAAGTTAGAGTAAAATGTCAGACTCTTCATAGTTCTTAACAGTATTGGTGATGAAGATGAGATACTAACATAAACATAGCTTTCTGGAAGGAAAAGGTTAAGGGCAGGGAGATTTGTGGGATTTGAGGGAAATTTATGGGATTTGGTAGCAAAACTGTTGGACAAAATAATATCATCCATCAAGCAAAAAAAATGTTTCTCCAGTTTATTGCCTGTTACTTAGCAAGAATTGGGGTAGTTGAAGGCCAAGTATAGGAGAATAGATACAAAGCTGTGCAAATGACGCCCACCTTGTTAATAAATCCCCAGGTGAGGGGATTTACTTACTAATCTGATAGCCTCAGATCCATCCCTTTGAAACAATTAATACCAAAGCTAATTCAGGGCGGGCAGACGGTTCAGGCACTTTTACACAACAGTTACAGAGACTTGAACCAACACTGAGTGGAAAGAAAGGGAAAATCATGACCACTGTGGGAATTTAACAAGATAAAACAACAAAACTTTCGCTAGCTAGAGTCCTGGGTGGTGTACATAACGCTTGTTAAGCAAGAATGGTAAATGTTGTGCCATCTCCTCACTTAGCTGCTCTTGAAGTCCATCATGCCAACCTTAGGTCCATTCAATGACAAAAGTAAAGGGTCTCAAGTTTTTTTGTTTTTGTTTTGTTGTTGTTATTTCAGTGGTTACCAACTTCTAGAAAGGAACTTTGACCCATTTAGGGAGATTTCTTTGAAACAGAAATCATAGATGAATCAGTGATTAATATTCATGTTCTTACTATCCTGATTAGATGTGAAGAAGGTGACCCTCTGGAGAATAAATCACTGATCCAAAGAAATTTATGTAAATTCTTGCAGTAAGCCCCACTACCCTGGAAAACTCCCCTACCTCGTATATAAAAACAATTTGGAAACTTATGAGGTATTATTTTGACAATAGAGCAGAGAATATCTCAGATTTAAAAGTTGTTCCTTTATAAGTCAAGCCCAAGTAAGAGAGTTTAGTCACTGAATGTGGCTATCCCCACCAGGTGACCATTTCATTTGGCTATTTCCTGTGTAATGCTCAGGACAAAAATAGTCAGTTATATAGACCTTTTATGAATAGTTGACAGTCTACCTTGTTCCATCCTGAACATGATGCCATTTTTCCCCCTGTCATCGCTGTGCTGGATTGGCTAGTGTGCTCTCCAGAAAGAAGTAGCCTGGGCAAATGGGGCTCAAGGTATTCAAATTCTATTCTAATTCAACCAGATGGATACTCTTCTTAAATTGGCATATTCCTATGTCATGACAATAATGACCATTTGTTCAGTACACTACTCACAAGTCCCTTTATTATGGTCCATGCTGATTAAAATATGGGACATATGGATATAGTATGTTTCATGAAAATGTCTTTGTCTCTCATATACCTGGACTTAGTGGGTGAAAAGTTTAGATGTAAGTAGGGTATGACTGGGAAAAAGGTGAATTAATTGCTCCTGAAATGGGCCACAGCAATTTTGTGGCCAAAGAAGAAGAGCAACAACCTAAGTAAGGACCCAGAGAATATCTCAGGAATCTTTCTGACCCTCTGAAATTTACATATGGATACAGTTGAAATCCTCTCCAGCTGTTCTGTTCCCAGAAGAGATGACCCCCCAAAAGCCCACTACTCAAGAAAATTTCTGAGGAAACGATCCAGAAGGAAAAAAGAATGGGAGAGAATGATTTAGAACAAATGGTCATGTTCCAGAAATACAAAATGGACATGGAAATCATATTTTACAACAACTTGAGGAAAAAAGTTGTTTCTCTGGTGATGTAAGGCTAGTCATATTTATGAACTTTTCTATGATTTTTTTTCCATTTGTGAAGGGAAAATTATGACATATGTATTAATGAAAAAATTGTCTGATACGAAGCCAAAAATTACTGAGTGTTTACTGTGAGCCATACTGTTATAAGCACATTACATAAATTACCACATTTAATTTTTATAAAACAGTATGTGGTAGATACTATCATTAGCTCCATTTACAGATGAGAATAATGAGGCACAGAGTTTAAATAACTTGCCTTGAGTCATTTGGCTACAAACCCAGACAGTCTGACTCCATAGTCAGCTCTGTTCTTGGTGTCATTGGTGAGAAATGTTATGGGAGTCAACCTCTCACTTTAGACACTGCTGATCGGCCATTCTTAATGGCTGTTTCTGGAGAGGTAGGGTGGATATGGTGGCCAGTGTTCTTTTGCATTATACCCAGTATTAGCTAACAGGCTCTGAAGTCTAGTTTACCTATCTGTTTGCCTACTATCCACATTATGGACTTTTAATCCTCTTTAATATTCTGGCTCTTGTTACTTGACTCCGGTCTTCCTCCTTACACTGGAGATCCATTGAATCTTGTCCCTGACGTTAAGGACACCAGGAATCCTTCCCTAAGGGCTATCCTCTTTGCCCTTTGCTCATCTCAGTCTCTCCCAGCCCAACATCCTTTGCTTACCACTCCCTGAGTTTCTGTTTTGCTGACATTATCCTCATCCTCACCCCTCACAGCCATATAAAATGCAAACTGGACCAGGGCAGACATTGAGCTCCTCTAACAGCACAGGAGGACTGGGTAGCTACAACACTTTGACACGCAATTTCTGTTGGCAGACATTCTAAGCTTTGACAATTTTTTTATTAAACGAGAGTTTTTATTGATTTTTTTATGTCATGTGCATTTTAAAATGTCATCAACAGCCCTCCATCTAGTCTTCACTGATATATTTTGTCTTTAAAGACATTTCAACCTTTTACTTTTCCTCTAGTAAACTACAATTTATTTTCTCTTCTTTTATTGATTATTAGTAGGTACTTTTTGTTTTATTGGTACTTTAATCCTTTTATGGCCATTAGAGTACTCACTTTAAATGGCTGTTTATTTCTGTCACTTCACAAACAAATAAATGGAAAATGCATTACTTGGTCATTGACTTACTTCATTCTGGATGCTGCCATCTCTTTTATAGTGAAGATGTAAAATTCTTTCAACAACTTAACTTCCAAAGAGAAATTTCCTAGTGATTCCTATCATATTTTTATTTTGCTAACGATCTTACATTACCTCTGCTTTCTCTGTTTCTGAACTATATTTTATGTCTTATCTAAGTGCTTTCTGCAATAATATTTCATTTAGCTGTTATGAAGCTCACAAGTGCTACAGAAAAGCACCATTTTGGAAATCATAGTCTAATTATTACAGTTGATATTTTCCCTTTCTTTAGCATTAAATAATGATGAGATTGCTTTTTTTATCTTTTTCACAGAAATATTAACTAATCTTCATGACCTATTTATAAGTGAGAGTAAAATGCTAAAAATAGCGCACATTGTAAGATGCATATTTGGAGGAAAAAGCTATATTATGTTGGAAAACAGGAGATACATGGAGAAACTTATTATTGTCTTGAGAAAGTGAGTTTCAACATAATCTCTTTTTATTAAAGGACAGAACCAGTAATAGTTATATGAGGAATATTTAAGTGTAATTTGAGAAATCGCTAAAAAGTAGATGAAGAATTATTAAATAAATTTCATTTCATTTAAAAATGAAAATTGGCTCTTTTTTTGTAGTAACAAGTTTAAATATATGAGTATAATTTGTACAAACACACAGCAGAGACTTGACAAAGGGAATTCTTTGTGAGAGGCTGGAATAGATGATCTTGGGATTGTTTCCTACTTTATTATTCATGGTATGTTTTATAATTTTATGGAGACATGATATGAAATAATTAGAATCAGAAAATTTATAAAAGTTTAAACTATATCCAGAGATGTTTCATTTCTATTGGATGTTTTGAATAGTTATAGTGGAAAGATTTTTTAAGAGATTATTAGGTATCTAATCAGTACATATTGTCTTTTGTTGTTAATTTCACATTTTTTTCTATGTTTATAGTCTTTTCCATAAAGATGAGCTCTAGATGCATATTCATAAGACAATTTTCTTTAAATGATTGATAAAAGCAATTATAAAGATTGATAAAAGCATTAATAACTATCATTAAAATTAAAATATGACATCAAAATTTTATTTCCACTGTTTTCTTAATTTTTGCACATACCAGGAAAGAATGTCAATATCTATAATTCTCAGAACCTGCATTTAAATACCTTCAGACTAGCTGAGTAAAATATACTTCTTAATTTTTGCAAGAGCAATTAGTATAATTCTCTCAAGGATAGACTCTGGGTTTAGAAGACTAAAACTTTTCATAATGTATATGCACATATTTTTTATGCATGGATGTTTATGTGTTATATATAGCTATATGTTTGTGTGTGTATTTTCACATTGAGCAGAGTAAAATAATATACTAAATGTACAAGTATAGCCAAATCCTCTCTTATTTAAGGATATGCTATTTGAGGTGATTGTTAATACATATATAAAGCAGTTGCGATCAACTCAGCCACGCTTCCAATAAACATTTGTTTGGTACTTGCCAAGCATTGTATTACATGCTGGTGAAAGAATGATATTAGACCCAAGTCTTACCCACAGGTGCATACAACATAGTGGAAGGAGGGAAAAAACATATAAATATCTAAATAAATAAGTTATAATAAAATATTAATAAATATTTGTTCATTATACTTATCACACATTCACAGATGGTTTAATGAACTCCATTTGTATTTGTCTATTGTAATTATACCCAGCTTAATTGAATGATCTTGGTAAAGTAGATGTTTAAGAAATATCATTGATTAAATAAATAGATATTAATAAATTACTGAAACAATATCTCTGTATTCAGCACAGCTGATAAACAGTATTAGGAAATCAAAATAAATAAAGATAAAGTTTTTATTTGTTAATGTGTTCCAAATTTGTTGGTAAAAATGGGTTTCTGAGGGATGACACTTAGATTTCCCATGTAAGAATTTTTTCTCTGCAATACTAAATTAGTCCCATATGCTACGATACAGTACAGTATTAGTTTAAAGGAATTATGAGCAGTTTATCTAACATAGTATAAGAAAAAGAAAGCTCCTTACCTGTACCAAAAAACATAAATTCATTTGACTTATTAACTTAGAATATTTAACATTGACTGAGAAATAAACAATAAATTCCAAATATTATTCTTCCTATTGCCATAAATATCTATTATTCTCCAGCACCCATCCCCGATACACTGTACTGAAATTGTGTCTTCTTTGCCCTCTGATGTTTATTTGGTGAAAATATTGAAGGTCTCAAAGACTGGGAGAAACTTAAAAAGTTAAAAATAATTTATTTGAGGGGTGATGAAATTGTAGCAATGAAAATCTGTGACTTCCCAAGCAACTTAATTAAAACCACTTTTTTCCCTAAATGATAAAAAGTTATATCAAAAAAGTAGGCTTAAAAATGCCCATGAAATACCATGGAATGGTCAATTAATTTTATTTTTTCTCATTTGCTGACTTGCATATATCAACTAATTTAAATTTCATCTCTTATCAGAAACAAAAAAAATCTGTTCAGGATTTTGAATATACTTTGGTGACAATAAGTAGATTTTGCTGACAAGTGAAAAAAAGGAACATATGGAGTTTCTAGAGTTCATTTCAAAAGATAAGGGCCTTGGATCTCCCAAAGTTCTTAATTTGAAACCCAGTTGAACACTTGTGAGCTGTGTAACCATTGGCACATCACTTTACCTTTTTAAGCTTCACTTTCTTAATTTGTATAATGATGTTACTGTCAGTCCTTCCTAACTTATACATTATGCTTGGCATATACAAAGCATTACACATACACACACACACACACAGATATAATGTTTGATCTTTTTTACTTGAAATGGGCCTCTTACTATATGCTCTCAGTGAAAATCTGGCCACATGGCAGTTGAGTACAGTGGCTAACAACCTGCCAAGTGAGTGGTAGGTAGAGTAGAGGAAATAAGAGTTCTTTACTGAAATCAAACAGTGAACTGATTTCATCAATGGCAGCCTGTTTATCCTGCTAAACTTCTGACAAATAAGTTAGGACTTGGGTTTCATGAGCAAACAGAGTGGGAATCCTCCAAGATTCTACCTTTTATCTGTTCTGATAGAACTAATTACATAAAAAGAAATATGGATGTCTGTCTTTGCAAGAGAGAGAAATTTTGAAAAAGTAAATTTAAAAAGAAGACGACAACGACAATGAAAGATGAGGGGAAGAAGAGAGGAAAACAATGGTAGGGTGAAGTTGAAATGACCTGGAGGGACAAGGGGATCCTGGGAATTTCACTGAAGCTACTAGGACATAGTTAGGAAGCCAAGGGGATGGGAGAATTGAGTGTTTGAGAAAGGTTGGGTTAGTTGGGAAGAATAGAGTACGGTTTTCATCCTGTTAGCTCTAGAAGAATTTCAGTCCAGGTACGCATCCCACAGAATAGATAACGAAATCTTTTCTTCCCCTATGTTTTATGAAAATGGTAGGGGAATGAAGACCTTAGGTTTTGTCTGTGTTTGTCTAGCATTATTATTCTAATAATCACTGGAAAATGCTACTATGTGACCAAAGGCTTCTTGGAAAATTTAAGGTGCAGAGTATAATGTTGTGTCTGAGAATGGTACAGATCATCCTTATCTTGAGCCACATTAAGAGCCTTTGTTTTAAATACAGAACCTAAGATCATGGGTAAACCCACCAAATGCAAACACACAGAAACATAATATGTTATTATGTCAGTTACTCAAACTAGGATACTAAGATAGAAGATAGGCCTATAATTGGGGACTGTAGAAAAAGAAGGTCATATTGTAATATGAGGTCTACTCCCCTCTCTTATCCTCCTTTCTTCTGGGAAAGAATATTCTCAGCGTCTGGGCAGTCTCCCTCCAGGTAGATTTGCCTGGGGAGAATTGTCATGGCAACATTTAGGACAAGAATGATTTATCTGTGTTAGATCACCACAAAATCTCCAGTGCCAGGTAAAAACCAGACAAATGGAGTTATATTTCAACGTATCTTTGAAAATCAGAATGCACTAAGCCAACCACTATGGCCACACTAGATGACTACAGTTCAATGTACTCAAAATAGTTCCTGCTCCTGTACATGATGTGAGAAGTGAGGTCCGTTTGTCATCAGTACCTTTTTTTTTGTGAATTTCCCCCACAAACAAGAATTTTAATTAATATTGACTTGAAAGTTTTATATTTCATAAGATGTCAGAAATTAATCAATTTACATTTTCTTACAGTTGGTTTTTTGACATTTACAAGATTCTTGCTTTTGTTTTTCTAATTATACTTCATAAATAAACTTGACACCTGCTCTTTTTTCTTCATCTATCAAGATAATCCAAATCAAAACCTGAAGGCAAATTTTATATACTGGGTAAGTGTACTCAGTAACAGTGCTAGCAACACTGTATTAATTTCCAAATTAAAAAGTCTTCCCTTTGACAAGATGTTCTCTACCTATTACATATCTTCTGATCTTCACATGAAAAAAATGCTCAAAATGGGGTGATTTGTACCAGCTGTGTTCACTTCCACTCTGCTAATTCCCTGCTCAGAACTTTTCACTACCAAAAAAACTATTCTTTTCAATGCCTTCACACTTCCATTATACAAATTCTGTGGTCACTTTTTAATTTTACTTTTCCTCAGGCTCTCAGTAGCATTTTGTATACTAGCGTCCATTTCCCCTACCCACATCTCTGGTGCTTGCTGCTGCTTCTTTGTCCTTCCTCTAGGAAAACATATTTTTAAACTCATTTGCTCAAAATTTATAAAATATAATCAGTCAGTAACTACATACTGAATGAAATTAAAAGTAAAACTAAATAAAAATTAAAATCCATGAGTCCATATTTGTGTCAGTCACAGTTGGCCAGATTACCCAAAACCTCTACTGCAAATCATGTGTCTCACACTGGCTTTACTCTTGGGTGAAGCTGACAGATGGTCTTGATCTAGAACATTGCTAATTCCTTCTGTTGAGGAAAAATAGACACCTTGCTCACACTTTATTAGTCAAAGCAAGTAATATGGTTCTATATGAGTTCCTAAGGCTGGGCATATATAATCCTCCAGCAAGGAGAGGCATCAACTTTGGTGAATAGTAAAGCAATCTCCCATAATATACAAACAAAACAGCAACAACAACAACAAAATATCTAGTGGAGATGATTACTACAACTTTTTTTATTTCTAAAATTTGGCAATAAAAGAAAAAATATCAAGAATTTCTTTGCCTTTTAGGACAAAATGTAAATCATCTATCTTCATTGCTGGGGGAAAACTCTATCACAGAAAAATGCCTGCTAGTAAATTTAGAAGGAATATATGTATTTCAGCGGCAGACTCAGGCAAGGATTATAAATTAATACTAAAATTAGTAGCTTAAGTTATTGGGAAACAAATTTGGCTTAGTGCCAAAGTGAAGTCTCACATATCTCTTTATAAATTCTAAGCAAAACACCACAGCTGTATGTTGGAGAGGTCTAGAGGTTAACGTGATTAATCCCAACAGCACTAATAAAGGGACAACCAATGTTACATGTCTTCCTGCTGTGTTGAAAAATGAAGAGAGATCATCACCCATGAAATATTTTTGCAAAAAATGTTTAACCTAAATCCAATCAAGCCTTGAGATTTAACTTTTAGTTTATAGGAATAAAGATTTGAAGGAACATGGAATGACACCACAGAGAACACTGTGTGGAACGTTTTACAAGAAATCTGGCTAGGTCTTTTGGCAGAGTTAATGCTATTTAAAAAAAAATTAAACTGTAAGAGGATTTTTCTACATTAAAAAAGACAAAGGAGGCAATCAGCTGAATATATTAAATGAACCTTGATTGGATCTTCATTAGAATTAAACATCTATAAAAATTATTTTGTAGATAATTCAGATTTTGAATATAGATTTGCTATTAATAATATTGTGATATTATTGTTCATTTCTTTTATAATGGTACTGAGATCAGGTAAGTAAATATCCTGATTAATAAAAGAGGTACAATAAAGTATTTATGGGTGAAGTTTCATAATGTTTGTAGTAACTTTCAAATGTTTCAAAATAAAAAAACAGCACTATAACTATTGAATTTAGATGATGTGTCTATAGATCCTCACTATACTATTTTATTACTTTTACGTATGTTTAAACTTTTTTCACAATAATAAATAGAGAACAAATTATAATGGCAACTCATTATTTTTAATCAATTTTGCTAAGCTTTGAAAATCTTATCTTGTCCAGTGATGGTATAGCAACTGAGCAGTTACATATCTTAATGTCTGGATTATAAATTTCCATAAAAAGTAATTCATCAAAATCTAGCAAAAATTATAAGAATGTTCATTTTCACTTAATTTATACTGTCAAACAATTAGAAGTAATTAAGTTGTCCATAAATAAAAGGATGTTTGAATCCATCATGATTCAGACATATAATAAATAAGGAAGCAATACACATTTGATCAGATTTATATCCCCATTGTCATTCTAGGTACAGAAGTTTTAGTATAAATCTATGTATATAATTCTTATTATGGAAGTCTAGAAAGAAGACAGTTGTATTTTTATTTTATTTTAATTAATTAATTTTATTTTAGGGTATTACAGGAGTACAAACAATTTGATTCCATAGTTTGTTTTTGTACTGTGTCTATCCCCCAGATAGTGTGCATTGTACACGTTAGGTGTGAATTTACCCATCCTCTCCTCTCCCCTCCCACCTGCTTGATTTCCATTGAGTTTTACTTCCATATATGCACATAAGTGTTGATCATTTAGTTTGAGTGTAATAGCGTTACACGTGGTGTTTGTCCATTCTTGTGATACTTCACTTAGAAGAATGGGTGAAAGTTCCACCCAGGTTGTTATAAAAGGTATTAGTTCACTATTTGTTCTTATAGCTAAGCAGTACTCCATGGTATACATATACCACGTTTTATTATTCCACTCATGTATTGATGGGCACCTGGGATGTTTCCACATCTTTGTGATTGTGAATTATACAGCAATAAACATACAAGTGTCCTTTGATAAAATGACTTTTTTTTCCTTTGGGTAAATAATCAATAGTGGGATAATGGATCAAATGGTAGGTCTACAATTTGGTTGTTTGAGGTATCTCCATACTACGTTCCATAGAAGTAGTACTAGTTTGCAGTCCCATCAACAGTGTATAAGTGTTTCTATCCGCATCCACTCCAGTGTCTCTTGTTTTGGGACTTTTTGCTAAAAGCCATTCTCACTGGAGTCAGGTGATATCTCATAGTGGTTTTGATTTACATAACCCTGATGATTAGAGATGTTGAGCATTTTTT
This sequence comes from Varecia variegata, assembly GCA_028533085.1. Taxonomy (NCBI): domain Eukaryota; kingdom Metazoa; phylum Chordata; class Mammalia; order Primates; family Lemuridae; genus Varecia; species Varecia variegata. The sequence goes on along the minus strand of JAQIFY010002676.1, from coordinate 37 downwards.
TCAGATGTTTGTTGATCATTAGTTTATCTTCTTTCAT
>JAQIFY010002675.1:0-13142 GCA_028533085.1 Varecia variegata | reverse complement strand
TGCATGCATGTGTCTCCCACATGGGAACTGGAGGGTAGGACCCGTGTCTGGGCTCTGCATCCCAGCACCACCCAGCACACGCTGGAGCCAGTCTGTCCAGATGAACCACCCCACACCAAAAATTCCTAGATGTGCTGGATGGCTTGGGACTGGCGCCAAGAAAACCAGCCAGGTGGACCACAGGGTCTGGACTCTGCCCACAGACCTCTCGGGCACCCACCCCTAAACTCACTGGTGGATAAGGTGACTTGAAAGCTGGAGACAGCAAGAAAGAAACCGGTGCCCAGCTCAAAAAGAGGGAGGTGAAGGGTTCCAAATGTGGACACTTGCATGAGAACCCATCAGCTCCTCCACCCCCTGCAGGTGACCCCAGGGACAGGTGTGGAAAGCAGGCTGGGGGGGCTCTGGCCCTCGGGGAACATGGCTGCCCGCACCTCATCTTGAGCCGCCTGCTTCTGGGAGCCCAGGCTGGGCCCTGGTTCAGAAGGGTGGGGTCCCACGGGCCCTGATGTGGGCTAGGGTCTCATGGTTGGCAGTTCAGCCCTGGACCTGGGGAAGGAAACCAGTGGCTCGGGAAAGGGAGTCTGCTTCTGCTGGTCCCGTCCTCCTCGAGGGTCACCTGCCCCTGGGAAGGCAGCGGGCGTAGAAGAGCCACCTGGCCTTTGGCATCAGACTTGGCCTGAGTCCTGTCTTTGCCATGTCACAGCCCTGTGACCTTGGACAGGTCGCTTTTACCGTATGATGCCTCCATCTCTGAGATGGGGACATTGATGTCACATACTTCACAGCTGTTGTGTCAAACACCCAGCACCACTCCTGGATGTAGCGGGCGCCGATCAGCATTGGTCCTCTCCTCACACCAGTGCGTGCACACGCCGGGCCACCGGCCTGGCTGGAGCAGGGTCCAACGGTGGGGAGAAGCAGGAAGGAACCTCCCCTGCCCCCACCGGGCAGCGCTGGAGCGGGGCGGTGAAGGCCGAGGGAGACTGGGTGCAGGGCTGTGAGAGAGGGACAGTCCTTGCTGAGAGGCTTTCATGAACAAAGGCTGGAAATTTCCCAGCAACTCTTGATCTGGAGTATGGGGTGGGCCTAAAGAGAGGCAGGAAAGTGTGGAGGGCCACATGTGATAGCAGAGCCACACGAAACCTGGAAGACCCTGCAGCTACAGACGCGGTTATTGTTCTGACAGCAGTTACGGCCGATGCTGTGCTCCAGATGGTCAAAGCCCCATGACACTCAGCGTCCTACCCCTTGGGCCCTCGTATCAGCCCTGCTGGGTGGTGGCCACACGGTCTCAAGTTTGAAGACAAGGAAATCAGGCCCAAAGGGGTCAAGGGCACTGCCCAAAGCCTCCTGGGACAGAGCCCCATCAGACCCAGGCCTCGGGCTCCACATCTCAGGTTGTCTGTGCTGAGACACGCCTGCCCTCCGAGTCCCGACCCAGCCCTGCGCTGCAGCACCTACGCTTCCCAGGCGGCCTTGAGGAGGGGTCTTTAGGTTCAGAAATGGCACCGTTCTTCCCCAGCCCTAGGGCCCCACCTCTAAGTCAGGGGTACACTTTCCGTGGACCCACCAGGGCTTCCCAGATAAGGTCTGGGCCCTGAGCACTTCACGGGGAGCCAACCCGGAGCTCCTGGACGCTCGGGCAGGACAGGAGCTGGGGGCTGAGTTCCCAGGTGGGGGTCGGTGTGCCCTCAGGGCCGAGAGTGCCCCTCACCAGCCTCTCCTGCAGTTTGAAGGCTGCAGCAAGGCCTTCTCACGGCTGGAGAACCTCAAGATCCACCTGAGGAGCCACACGGGCGAGAAGCCGTACCTGTGCCAGCACCCGGGCTGCCAGAAGGCCTTCAGCAACTCCAGCGACCGCGCCAAGCACCAGCGCACGCACCTCGACACGGTAGGCCGGGGGCAGAGGCCGGGGCGGGGATGGAGGCGTGCACACTTGTCTAGTGCAGAGCCCCTGGCTTTGCCTTTGGCCCCGCTGACACTTGGGGCAGGATAATTCTTGGGCGGGGAGGGAGGGGGTTCCTGTGCCTTATTAGAGGATGTTAGCAGTGTCCCTGGCCTCCATCCACTAGGTAGACAGGAGGCAACTTTCCCTCTCTCAGTTGCAACCACCAAAAATGTCTCTGATCATTGTCAAATGTCCCTGGGGGGGAGGGGAGGCAAACTCGCCCGCAGTTGAGAACCACTGCTTTGGCCCAGGGGTACCAGCCCGGGCTCCAGACTCCTTGCATATCCACATGGAGAAAGTGGGCTCACCCTCTGGTGTCCTCTCCCCAGAGCCTGTCAGCTGCAACCTGCCCTTCCCATGCCTTCATGGAGACAGTCCAGAGGCTCTCCAGGGCCACTCTTTGTCCCTTGAGACTGTAGGCAAGGAGTCGAGGTGGGCAGCACGTCAGACTCCAGGCTCCTGCAGCAGTGACCTGGGCCTCCAGATGCCCGGATCTCTTCCTACCTCCCTTACCTGGTCTGTGCCAGACGATGGATAACCAGCAACTTTCCCCCGGTGTTGGCCCAAGCATCCCCCTGCCCCCGTGCGATTAATAGCACCCTCTAAAACATCACCCCCAGGATCTCACACCTACCCGGCCATCAGGGGGTCACTAGCCGATTTGACAGATGAGGGTAGTGGGACTCTAGGAAGTCAATGCCTACTCACGATCGCACAGCTGGATGCAGGCAGAGCTGACCAGTCTCACGGGCCCTGGGTGAGGGGGCACATGCCCTGGGAGGACCCCAGTGTGTGTGGCAGGAGACTGGTGTCTGCAGCCAGAGCCCACATCTGGGCCCCAGACCTGCTTCTCTGTTCTTCCTGCAGATTTGGGGGAACTCTGTGGGTGGGGGCTGGGAGATCTGAGTGGCCATCAGCCCAGCCTGTCTAGTACACAGAGGAGGAAATGGAGGCCCAAGAGGGCAACTGACCCGTCCAGAGTAAGTCGTAGGCCATGAAAGAACAGAGGTCAAAGTTTGGTTTTTTTTTTTTTTGAGAGAAAGTCTCACTCTGTTGCCCTGGCTAGAGTGCCATGGCGTCAGCCTAGCTCACAGCAACCTCAAACTCCTGAGCTCAAGCGATCCTCCTGTCTCAGCCTCCCACGTAGCTGGGACTACAGGCACATGCCACCACACCTGGCTAATTTTTCTATTTTTAGTAGAGACAGGGTCTCGCTCTTGCTCAGGCCGGTTTCAAACTCCTGAGCTCAAGCGATCCTTCTGCCTCGGCCTCCCAGAGTGCTAGGATTACAGGCATGAGCCACTGCGCTGGGCCACCACACGCAGCCTTAGAGATCAGAGCTGAAAGGATAATTCCAGGACCCTGATCCAAGTCATTTATTTTATAGCTGAGAAAACTGAAACCCAGAAAAGATGGATGGCAGAGAGGAGGCAGAAAATAGCAGGGAAGTAATGTTCTTGGGGCCAGGCCAGGCCCTGGTGTGGATGTTCCTCACATCCCCAGGCCCCCACAGTATCTCACACAGTGGTGTGTGTGTGTTTAATCCACCCCCTGTTTAATCCTGGTGACAACCCAAGGTGGAGGCCATTATCCCCACTTTGTAAACAGAGGAACTGAGACGCAGAGATCTGTCCTTAGCGGGTGCCTGGCCGAGCTGGATGTGACCCCAGGGCTGTCGGACTCCACGTCCAGTGCTCTTTGCTGGAACAGCTGATGTGGCAGCCGCCCTGGAGAGGGGAGCTGAGCAGAGGGGATGAGGGTGGCAAGGAAGAGCCCTGTCCCCAGGCCCAACCCAACTCCCCTCCCCTCCAGACTTCACTGTCACAGGCCGTGCTGGGGACATCAAGTGAGGAGTGGCTCCAACAAATCCCGTGCCCCTTCATTACCTTCCCAGCCCTTGGGGCCCTCGACACCCTGGCTCAGGCCCTGAGAGGCACAGTTTGGGCGCCAGCACCCCTGGTCACGTCTCCCAGAGGCCACAGGCAGCAGTGACAGCACCAGGCCCCTCTGCACCCTCTGCCCACCCTCCAGGGCCTCTGGGGCCACCTACTCTGACTCACCCCCTTCCTCCCTCCGTCCTCACTGCATTTCCTGGACCCAGCCCCAAAGCAACAGGCCTCTGGCCCCTACTTGGTGTGTGAACAGAGCCCTAAGGCCTAGGTCGGGTCAGGCCCAGAAGGAGCCCGCGGGGTTATCTCAGGCCTTCATCTCCCCACGAGGTCCCCCGGAGGCCGCCGAGCCCGGCACCCCACTCGTACCCAGCTCCCATATAAACACCACACGCACTCCGTGTTGCTAGGCTGCCGTCCCGGCACCCGCCCCTCGCAGGCCCAGTGGGTCAGGCCCCAAGAGGGGACCCAGCCATGTCCCCAGCTCCCCTCTGGCATCAGAGAACATGGGATTCTGTCCACGGGCAGGAAAGTTTCTCTGAGCGGACTGGAGAGGACCAGGCCAGGGTTCTAACCCTGTCCCTGCCTCCTGCTCCCTGAGGTCTGAGGAAAGCCACCCGCCTCCCTGGGCCTCCTGAGAGGTAAACGCCTCCCCCCTCACCCCCGCACTCAGCCTGTGCAGCCTTCCCCTGCCTGTCCCCTTACTGACTGACTCAGAGCCGACCAGGTCCTGCCAGGTCCCAGGCTGTCGATGTGCGATTGAGTCCTGACTGCCGCAGACGGCCTTCGTGGACTTGAATAGGCCACTGTCCTGCTCTGGGCCTCAGTTTCCCCAGTGGCATGACGGGGTGGGGTGATACTCTCTCCTCTTTGCACCCTTGGCGGGACTGTTCAAGGCTGCAGGTGAGAGGAAGTGTCTTGGCAGTGTCACGTACACACTCTTACTCTGAGATCTTGGGCCAAACATCAGCCTCGATTTCTTCATCTGTAAAGTGGGGACGATTCCCGTGGGTGCATGCGGGACTCAGAGGGGACGCAGTGGCCAGTGCTTGGCACAGAGCCTGCGCACGCGGGGCGTTCAGCGAGGAGCTCTGCCCTGAGCAAGGTCCAGAGGGCCCACGCGGCCTGTTGAGGCGCGTCCTTGATGCTAACGAGAGGAAGGTGGCCCCGGCCTTGGCGCCTGTGCGGTGACTCCAGGCCTGGGGTTTGGCTGCTGTCTGGGGACAGCCACGGGGTTTCCCGAGGGCTTGCGGGGGACGGGGCCTGAGGAGTGTCCTACACACGTCAGGCCCTGGAAAAACAAACACGGAGACGGGCCTTGCTGCCTCGTCTCCAGCACGTGCGTCTGTGTACGCGAGCCCTGTGCGTTCGCTTTTTGACAAAAGCAGTGGAAAGGTACCAGCATCCCTAAGGGACAGGGCTGGGGGCTGGCTCAGGGGCAGGCCAGGGCCCTGTGCGCGTTTGAGAGAGACTGGCTGGTGGAGTGGGGGGCTGGGGGGCGGTCGGAGCCAGGCCTTCAGCCCTCCCTCCCGGGCCTCCCTCGCAGCCAGGCAAGCTTCTCACCGCTCTGTCTCTCTCTTTTTGCTCTCCTCCATCCTTTAACCTGGCAACCCTCCGAGGCAGCACCAAGGTATGGTCGTCTCTCTGCTTCCCCCACTACAGGGTCCCTGGGCCGTGGGCACCTCTCCCCGGGTCCAAGGTCAGACTGGCCTCTCCTCGGTCCAGCAGGGGCAGAGTTGCCTTGAAGTTTGGGGGGCAGGTCTGCGTGGGACACCGCAGTCCCTGGTACTGACTCTGAGAGGAGTCATTTCCTCCAAACGGTCTCCCGTCCCCTGCAGTCCCAGGGGGCAGAGGGTCCTGAGAGATCAGAACCACAAGATGTGCTCAAAAGGGGAAGCCGTGTGACCCTCCAGCCCCAGGAGCGGCCGAGTCCCCAGCAGGGTCTTGGGGAGGCCCCTTGGGAGAGATCAGAACTCAGAGCCAAGAGTGCCCTGGCCTGGGTCACTCTGAGACCTGGGATCAGTCAGACAGGTCCCTCCTGCTGCAGCACCGGGTGGGTAGTGCCGTGGGTGGGAAGCTCGGCCCGTGGAGGGAGTGGGGGATCAAGGAGGGGGGCTTGGAAGGAGGTGACATGGGCTGACAGGATGGGCGAGGACAGTCCCGTGGGTGGGACAGGAGGAAGTGTACAGACTCCAGCAGGACCCAAGCCTCTTAGGGCCCTGGATGCCTAGATACGGCCTATGTTCTGAGAGCACCAGGGAGCCACTGAGGGTTTCAGAAGGCAAGAGCAGGGCCACCTGTGGAAAAGGCCGTCTGGCTGTGGGTGTGCGGGCAGATCGGAGCCCCGCGCAGGCTGGAGCCCGGGCCAGGAATGCAGGCAGAGGCAGTGGGAAGGATTTGGGGCCCACTTCTCATGTTCTGGATGAGAATGGGGGTCCACAAGGAAGGGGCTCGTCCACTCCCCACACAAAGGACACAGCCCCCAGCCTCCCTCGGCCTGTGTCTCTGGGATCCAGTTCCCTTCTGGCCTCCTGAGGTTGTCAGGAGGAGGACCTGGGTTTCTTGTGGCCCAGAGAGCAGTCTGGGGACTCTGGACCCACCTGCGAGGTGTGGTCAGTCCCTCCCAGCCTGGCCCATGTCTGCCCCCTGGCCCCGTGCCGTGCCCTCTCCTCTCCGCTCCGCTCCGAGGAGCCACCTCACTTGACTCCTGTCTGCTGCTGCCGCTTTGCAGCTGTGGGATCCGAAGGGCGGACTCTTCTCAGAGCCAGGGTCTGAGCTGGAAGAACCCTTAGAACTAGGTTGGCTCCAGTTTGCAGAGCAGAAAGCGAGACTCACAGAGAGGAGGAGCTCACCTGAAGTCCCAGCAGGCTGGGAGAACAGAGACACGACCCCCTTCCCCCACTCCCAGGCCAGGCACCACTAGGAGGCCACACGTGGGGCCAGGGCTGGCCAAGTCACACCCCTCCCAGCCCGCAGCCAGCCCCTCGCCCAGTCATCCTCCCCACCAGGTCATGCAGAAGGACCTTGGTCCCGAGGGCGGCCCCTCACTCACCCCACCTGTGCCCCTGATGTTACAGAAGCCGTACGCCTGTCAGATCCCCGGCTGCTCCAAGCGCTACACGGACCCCAGCTCCCTCCGCAAGCACGTGAAGGCCCATTCAGCCAAAGAGCAGCAGGTGCGTAAGAAGGTAAGTCGGCTCTCCTGGCCTGGCGCTTTCTGCAGACACCCCGGCCTCCCAGCCGCCCATCCAGAGCCAGGCCAGGTGCCCACACTCCCTGCATGCGTCCACCCATCCACACCCTGAGAATGCCACTGTCCACCTGTCTACCTCCTACCTGGTCCCTGAGTGTATCTGCAGACCCGCAGCCCCTCCTTCCTCGCCCCCAGCCAGCCATTTACTACCACAGACCACCCATGGGCTCCCCTTCCCACCCATCTGCCCACCCACCGCGGCTTGTGCGGCCGACGTTTGATGTCCAGCCCTGCGCTGGACACGGAAGATGCAAAAATCAAAAAGCACGTCCCCACTTGCAGTCGCCTGGCGGTGAGAGGCAGACATAAAGAGACGATTCAATATCCTATTATAACGGTGACAATAGAGGTGTGCAGAATAGTCAGGTCCACAGATAAAGGGGCCTTAGCCCCTCTAGGTGGGAGCAGGAGGGTCCATGGAAGCTGTGACACCGGGGCAAGGGTGCAGGTCAGCGGCGTGAGCGCTGGAGCCTGGGTCACCACGGCTGTCTCTGTGGCTTTGGGCAAGGGCCTTAGCACCTGTGTGCCCAGGTCCCTCAACTGGCAGAGGGGCAAGGAAGGACTGGCTTTCAGCAGCTGTCATGAGGAGTAAATGAGGAAATTTGTGTTTTGGGTTTAGAACCATCCCTGGCACAAATTTAAAGCTCAGGACAGAAGTTGGTGCGTGTTTTCATGAGTCCTAAGGAAGGGCAAGTGTTGGGCAGGTGAATTCAGGTGAGAAGAGGGTAGCCCAGAGTGACCAGCACTGAGCAAGCCCGGAACTTCCTGCGTGTGCAGGACCAGCAGGCGTTCATCTGTCTTGGGGCTGAGCAGCACAGTGAGGAGAGGTGGCCTGGGTAGGGTTCCGTCCTGGGCTTGGTGGGTGCCCTCGAGGGGTCTTACGCACAGAAGGGACCTGTGGCCTTCTCTGGCTCCAGGGGCCACGTGGAGAATGGGTTGGGGTTGGTTGGGGAGTAGGAGAGATGTGGGGGCCGGTCTGGGGCACAGCAGGAAGGAGGAAGAGGGGCTGCCAGGAGCCCCAGTGCCAAACCCTGGAGGCAGGATGGTGGGGCCCCTCACCAGGACAGAGACTCGTTAAGAAGCAGGCCTGCAGGAGAAAACAGCGGGTTCCATTTTGGACAAGCAGTGCGTGAGCGGCTGAGGGACCCAGGCTGCAGCGGGAGGGACAGGACTACAACTGAGGGCAGAGCCCACCTGGCTGGGTTCAACTCACGTCTGCCGAGGGCCACAGGGGCCATGGGAGTGGGAGCCCTTACGTGCCAGGGAGGGCATGGGGGCGGTGAAAGAAACACCAGGGGCCAGTAAGATTTCTGGAGCAGCCACTGTGTTCCGAGCACGGGGTGGGCTGTGGACACAGGCCTGAGTACAGCAGGCCAGGAGCCTACAGGCTGGAGACCAGACTGCTCTAGGCCTGTGGGGTGGGGGAGGCCGCCAGGCCTCAGTGGGAAAGGTGCTGGGAGGAGACAGCCAGGCTCGGGACGTTGGTCCCCATCCTGCAGGACGCTGTGGAGCAGAGGGAGGACGTGGGCAAAGCCTGCACAGTGAGCCCCTGGTGAAAACACCACTTCCGTGTTCCCCCTGAGAAGGGGGGTGAGCTTTACCCAGCTGCCTCCACGGCTCAGGCACTGCACCTGGGCCTTCACGCCCTGTATCTCGTTGAGTCTTAAGCCTAGGCGTGAGCTCTATTTTTATTCCCATTTTAGAGATGCGGAAACTGAGGCTCAGTTAACAAACCAGCCCAGAATCATGAAGCCTGGGAGTGACAGAACCGGGTCCCATCCCAGACCCTTCTGTCTCCAGGGCCTGAGCGGGAACAAGGAATGGCCAAGGCTTCAGTAGGCTGGAGCTCCACGCCAGGGAGGCTTCTGTCCCAAGCAGACCCGTGCCCGAGCACCGGAACCCTGCCCTGGTTTTCCCAGGCCCCGTGTTTGGCTCACACTGGGCCCCCAGGGACTTGGGGCAGCAAATCTGCAAACTTCCCAACAATAAGCATCCATTAAAAGCCATCGGAGATGATATATCTTTCTGGGTAAAGCGACCCTTGTATTATGACAACTCCTTGGCAGCCCTGCTGCGTTTCAGAGAGAATTAGAAATGCTTTTCTTCCTTAATTCTCCTCTCCTGCTGCTCCTAATCCGATCGACATTGCGGTCTGCAAGAACATGCCTTGGCCTTCTTTTGCCAGAAACTTAATTTACATGGAAAACAGCTGCTGGGTCAGGGAGCTGCGAGCCCATCTCGAGGCTGGGCCTGCCTTCCCGAGCCCGGGTCCTGGCCCTTCTGCCCTGGGAGGGTGGAAAACCCCTCGGGGCTGACTCTCAACTGCTGTGTGACGTGGGACCAGGCTCTTGCCTTTTCTGGGTCTGTTTAAGGCAAGCATTTAAACAAGCTCGTCCATGTGCCTACTCCCTCGTTTCCCGATATCCTGAGGGCCCCCCATCCCCATTCTGGCTCTGTCTGGGGAGGTGAAGGTGTTCTGAGGTGACTGAATTTGGAGACAGTCAAGGGTTGTTGGCCAAAGATTTGCCCAGGTTGCTGGGAGCATCCAGCCCAGCTCGCTGTCAGCCAAGCGACCTTGAGTCCACATGCCAATCCATGCTGCCCACTACGGGGTGACCAGGTGGGGCTTGGCCAGCTGGAGTTCAGCCAGCCCCGGACACGGCACCTCACAAACCATGTCCCCCCCCATCATCTCATCACTGCCCCCAGCAGCCTGCGTGAGGCATGACCACTGCTGCTTATTACGGGCAGGGTAGGCAAGACCCAGAGAGGTCAAGTTATTTGTCCAACATCACACAGGGAGTAAAGAATGGGATTTGAGCCCAGCTCTTCGTCCCCTGAACTATTCGCACTGCACCTTTTACCCAGAAGGAAGAAAGATGGAGCACAGGGAATGGGGAGGGAGGAAGGAGAGGCGCTTGCTGCATACCTATGGATACCTACTGCATACCTACTGCATTTCACTCCCACTCATCAGTTCACCGGGTGGCCGCCACAGAATGTGCCTCCAGCCACCTCTGGGAGGCCCCACTGCTGCACTTTGCTGGGGCCATGCCTCCCACGGGCTGCCCCAGCAGTGACTGGGTATGGCAGGCCCAGCAGGGACACCCAGGCAGCCCCTCCTAGGGGACACAGGACTTCCCTGACTTCAGCAGGCTTTGGCTCCCTGAGGACTCCTCAAGTCCCCGAATCCCAGTCTAGGAAGCTTCCACCCAGCCTCTTTTCCCTCCCTCCTTCCTTGGTCCGGGGCTCGCCCAGCCTTCCCGGCTGTCTGCCTGCTTTCTCTCTTGCAGGGACGTCCCCTCCTAAAATCCTTACATGGTGAATCCCATCTGGCGTCTGCTTCTCAAAGGCCCTGGGCTAACATGGTCTTTACAATGTACATAATTAGCCCCATTTTACAGATGAGGAACTAAGGCACGGTGACAAGCAAGGTCTTGCCCTGGGGCTACCATGCTTCCCTCCCTGACCCTTAAAGTGAGGATCACGGTGGGCAGGTGTTCTCACGCGAACACCCGTCTCCCTCTGCTTGTTCCCAGCTGCACGTGGGCCCTGATACGGAGGCCGATGTCCTGACCGAGTGTCTGGCCCTGCAGCAGCTCCACGCGGCCACACAGCTGGCTGCCAGTGACGGGAAGGGCGGCCGAGCCCCGGGCCAGGAGCTGCTCCCAGGTACGTGTGCGGGGAGGCAGGGCTGGGGGCACAGGGGCAGAATGAGCTCCAGGAGGGCCCTCGCTCTGCCGGCAGCGCCTCCAGGACAACAGGGATGCTCTGTGGGCCACCCACATGGGCAGCCACTTGCCGGGTGTAGTAGCCTCTCTGCCTCTGGCTCCCCACTTTCAACCCGTCTTCTCTCTGCTGCTCACCCAGCCAGGCGGACGTCCCCTCACACTCCCACGGCTCCCACTGCCCGTGGGGTGAAGCCTGCACTCCTCGGCCTGGGCCCTCCTGGTGGCCTCTCGCCCCGACCTTGGCACATCAGATGCAGCTCCATGAATACTCTCTGCTCCCTCTCACCTCCAGGCCACTGTCCACACCCTGCCAGCCTATTCCCCCTGTCCCTCCTTCAGGACCCGCCTCTGGGCCCCCTCCTCCAGGAAGTCTTCCTCTGGGCTGTCACTCTATTTCCCATCTGTCTCCCCAGCTAGACTGTGAGTTCCTCCAGGGCAAGGTCAGGGTCTACCTCATCCCACAGTCACTGGCACCCAGCATGGGGACATACACAGAGCCGGGCTGGGGGAACATGTGGCCCTGTCCCGAGCATAATGAGGAGAGGCCACGGTCCCCTGGGTGTGAGCCCTTCCCGATGGCACATGCTGCCAGGATCATCCACAGGCAGGAACCGCCTTCAAGAAGAGCCCATTCTGCCCCCGGCCTCAGCTCGAAGTCCTGCTTAAGTGCCACCAAGACTCCTGTTTAAAAGGAGGAAACTGAGGCTCTGGGAGGGTAGGCAACTTGGCCAAAATCACTTCCAGCTCAGCACTGAACTCTGTGGCCTAAGATGGCGCCACCTGAGCCCCTGGGTCCCTGCAGGTCCCTCCGTCCAGACACTCTGGTCCAGCGGAGGCCGCCTGTCCGTCCCTCCGAGCAGCTGTGGGCCACGGGGCAGGTCTCGGGCCACGGCAGGAATTCCTGGCTCTGTGGCCTGGGAATCCAGCCAGATAAGGGCACTGTGGCCTTGAGATTCCAGCTGACAGTGCTCGTACCCCCCCGCCCCCGCTCCCCCTAAAGAAACCACAGTATCAGACAGAAAGCTCTGCCCACCCTCTGGGATTTCTTAAATTACTCCAAACATTTTAGACATTTTTTATTTTCTAATTTCTTATTCTTTCCCCTCAATGTTGAAGTAGCAGCAGATTTAAAAATATATCAAAGCGCTTGCCAAACAGCCGCAGGAAGAGAAGGTTCTTGCCCTTTCTCATGGGCACCTTCACAGGGGTCTGTGCTGAGACAGGCCCAGGAGGGACAGGACACCCGGACGACGGGTGCTGTGGAGGAGGGGTCACACTCTCCCTCTCCAGCCATTGGACCCCTGTGTGGGGGCTGCTTCTCCTGGGGTCAGAATTGCCAACATGGCAGGGCTGGAAGGGACCACGGGGTTGATCTAGCCCAGGGATCAAGGTATCTCGAGTGCCAGCTCCCAGCGGCGGGCAGTGACAGTTGGGAGCTCTGCGTTGGGAAGGATTCTCCCCACTCGGCAGGAGACAGGCTGCCGCCGATGAGCAATGCTGCCCCCAGGGCAAGGCCCCCCGTTTCTCCTCGGGGGGGGCTAGGCCTGGGCAGGAGGACTTCCCCAGGGCCATCCAGAGAAGTCAGCAGCAGTCCAGGGGGGACGCCTGTGCTCCCAGATGGCAGCCGAGGGCTGTCCCGGGGAGGAGGGCAAGGTCAGCAATAGCCAGCCCTCGAGCACCTGCTCGGGCCGGTCACTTTGCAGACACCATCCAGACCACGCGATCCCCAGCCACCCCTGCGGGAGTGTCACACCCGCGCTACACATGAGAAACAGAGTCCGCTGAGGCACCTTCACTGGTTGGAGGCCCTCACAGGTGATGCCACACCTGCCGGGACCTGCCACGCTTGCCTTGTGACAGCGAGTAAGTGGTGCCTTCCCTGCATTGAGCCTCAGTTTCCCTCACAGACCTCCCATGAGAACAAGTATGATTGTGGTGTGATCACTTATACGAATCCTATCTGACTTTTCTTTTACCACTATTACTATTGTCATTGTTCCTGGTGAATGAGAAGGGTGACTATTCACTCAGCCCTCTTACAATGACGCAACAGCCAACATTCGTTGAATACGTGCTGGGAGCCGCTCCAGGGACTGAGCACGTGTGTGGTAACTGCCTCCCTCCTCACGTCAGCCTCATACGGCACATGCTGTCCACGGCCGGCAAGTGGCCCAGGCAGGATTGGAACCCAAGTTCACTGCCTACTGAGTACCTGCTGTATGCCACGCCCGTGCTGGTCCCTGTCCCCAAGCTGCTGCCAGGCACAACCAGGGGTCCTGGATCCCCCAGACCCCAACCCGCCAGGTTCTCCTGCAGGA
>JAQIFY010002674.1:0-13142 GCA_028533085.1 Varecia variegata | reverse complement strand
TGGCGTCAGCCTAGCTCACAGCAACCTCAAACTCCTGGGCTTAAGCGATCCTTCTGCCTCAGCCTCCCGAGTAGCTGGGACTACAGGCATGCGCCACCATGCCCGGCTAATTTTTTCTATATATATATTTTTAGCTGTCCATATAATTTCTTTCTATTTTTAGTAGAGACGGGGTCTCGCTCTTGCTCAGGCTGGTCTCGAACTCCTGACCTTGAGCGATCCACCCGCCTCGGCCTCTCAGAGTGCTAGGATTACAGGCGTGAGCCACCGCGCCCGGCCTCATATCCTTTTTTGTTAATGCTTAAAAGCAGCAACCACTACTTTACATGGAATTATTTAAAGTGTTTTCCACTAAATAGAAATTTAGTTTCTATGCAGAGCACTTAAGAGTATTTACACAAAAGTAAAATTCCAAGAGTTTGTGTTGAAAGCAAATGGAAGTGTGTAAAGAAAGAAAGAAAAGAAATGTGAGTTGAGAGTAAGAAGGAACCTGATCTAGATTGGAGGACCAAGGGACGTTTCCCTGGATAGGCAATGCTTAAACTGACAAATAGGAGTTAAGTGGGCTGCAGGTAGTCGTGGTGCACATTTTAGATCAGAAAAACGCCTGCAAGAGGTCTGGTGCTGCGGGTGGGGTGGGGTGGGGAGAGGTTGAAGCACTTATAGAAAGTAAAGAGTAAGATCCATCTGGATCATGCAAGTAAAACCAGCAAAAGTCTGGAAAGTATCCTCTTGGAGAACTAGAATAAGATCAAGAAATGTTAAGTAGTGTTTGGGAGCAAAGCAAGGGCTCCCCAAAGACGAGTAAAATCGAGTTTTGATAACTAGGATCTTGCACTAAGAGCATCTAAAAAGGTGACAAAAATTGAGCCTAAGTTAAATTTTGTATCATTTAGAAAAAAATTTTTTTAGGCAGGGTCTTGCTCTCTTTTCCAGGCTGGAGTGCAGCGACATGATCATAGCTTACTGTATCCTCGAACTCCAGGGCTCAAGTGACCTCCGCCTCAGCCTCCTGAGTAGCTGAGACTACAGGCCCGTGCCACCAATCCCAGCTAATTATTATTTATTTTTTGTAGAGACAGGGGGGGTCTCACTATGTTACCCAGGCTGGTCTCGAACTCCTGGCCTTTACAGATCCTCCTGCTTTGGCCTCCCAAGTGCTAAGATTACAGGCGTGAGGCACTGCACCCAGCCTAGAAATTTTTACTTTGCATTACACAGGTGTGTGATATGGCTCAACTAAATCAAATTTTCAGTGCTTAGGATTTCTAAAGGGCTTCAGCCTTAAGGATAATTCTGGCTACGCCCAGTTTCTTCATTTTTCAATAAGCCGGGTGGGTCCAAAAGTGGTGTGATTTATCTTAAGTGCCCCACGTGGTTAGTGACAGATCTAGGCCTAAAATTCAGAACTCCTGTCCTAGCACCCCCGCCACTTTAACAATGAAGTAACTTCTAGAAAAATAAATATAAGCTTAGTGGGTGGGGCTCTAGGTAAGGCCTGACAGGAAGCGTTTTGAGAATGAGACCGACCTGTGACAAGTTGCGGCTTCTAAGTTGCAAATGCTCGCCTTACCGTTACCATGGCTACCGCCATCTCCAAAGCCAATGGAATGAGCCGTAGGATCAATACTGCCGAAACAACTCCGCCCGCCACCCAAAGACCAATGGTATGAGCCGTAACAATGGTCTCCATAGGAAGAACAGTCTCTGGCGCCAATGGCGTGCGTCGTATCTATGGTTCCCGCCGGAAGGACGCCGTGCGTCTCTGCGCCGAGCGCGGTTGCTATGACGCCCGGGTCTCGGTAGGCACCTGTCGTTCCTAGCACAGCGGTTAGGAGCGGAGCGACCTTGGGACCCTCGCCGCACCCTCCAAAAGATTTCCAGCCTGGTTCCTAAGGTTTCTGCCTCAGCCCCAAGGAGGAAAGCACCCATTCTTCCCTCTTTTCCGCATTCCAGGTCTCGTCCTCTTCTCTCCACAGTATGGCCCGAACCTATAGGAGGAGAGCCCCTCCTGACCTGGCCGTTCTCGTCCCCGGCTGGAGTGATTCTGCCTGAAGGATTCGCCCGTTTCCCCCGGACCCGGCTGCCACAGACCTTTAGTATTAGGGTGCTGCTCTTATTTACAGTGAGCTTGGAACACCCTCAGTGAGTTGGGTAGGCGTTTTCTAACTTTACAGGTGAGGAGAGGCACCCCTGGACAGACTGCACCGGGTCCAGGACACTACAAAGTCCACGGAGGCACAGTTTCCCCCTGCTTGTGGACCCGCGAACGAAGAACTGCCGTTTTCTTCTTTTTTGGCCGATGTTCGTCATGCAAAACCTTGAATTCCGATGAAGCTTTGGAGGCCTTTTGTTTCTCAACATCAGAGGTCATCAAGTCAGTTACTTTCTCCCTTTCAAGCTATAACCTCATCCACTTCTGTCATCACTCTGAGCACCAGTTTGTTCGAAAGCCATTTTCACCCTTCGCTGTCCACGCTGCACATTATTGAATGTCCATTAGTCTCTACCATCTCTGTTATTTGTAGACCATCTCCTTCTGCTTTCCTGCTGCAATGCTTTGTGTAGCTAAGTATTTTGCATTCTCCAGCCCTACGACCATTGGGAAGATTTTCTCTGTTTCTCTGCACTATGGCAAACTTTCTGTCTTAGCTAAACTAGAGACTAGAACGGAGAAGTGCACTTTGGTAAATGTAAACATTAAATTACTGCAAGCCTAGTGTGTTTTGAAAATGGAGGAGAAAATTTGCAGTTTGGGGCCCATTTCATGGTCATGTAATGAAAGAACGTTGTTCATTGTTTAAATGAATACTATGTTAGGCATAAATTTTAGTGATGTGTTTATACATGTGAAAAGGTCATTCAAAATAATCGTGTAAGAATTTCAACTTGTAGCCCATATGAACCCAACACCTGGGGATATGATAGAATTTTCTGGAGAAGAGATCCTTGAAATAGTTCTTGTGCTTTCTTTTCATGTTAGTTTCTGAATCAGAAAACAATCTGTGTTACATGAGCCAAGAAAAAAAATAATAAGGAGGATTGAATGAAAATAAATATTTTTGGCAAGGGAACGGGCATAATAGCTCTGAAAAGACTGGAACAGAGGGCCTTAAATACAGCATAAGATTAATTTAAATCCAGTGCAATTTCATTTTAGCTTGGACAGCTTGATTTAATTTGTCTTAAAATATGTGTTCCTTGTTGAGTCTTACTATTTCTTCTTAGTATTCAGGTTTAAATATAAACCTATTTTGAGGCTACACAAATGTACAGTTTTAACAGATACTTTGGGGGATATAATGATTTGGATATTTTTATTTCTCAGGCCAATTGAAGCAGTTATTTGTGATGTCTCATGCTTACAGCCAGGTCAAGCTTCCAAATACTAAGAAATTCAGCTTTCTCTTCTATATTAATAGATTGGAAAAGAAAAGTACTGCAGCTTTTTCAGTTTTACACATCAAATGGGAACTGAATTGATTCTACTTTTGAAAAAAGAGGCTGTTAGATGCTACATTGTAAGGAGCTTTCCTTTCCTTTTCCAATGTGTATTTGTTGAATAGCAAGGTTAACAGAAACTTAAAAAACATTTTCCCCTTACTCTAGTACTGTTCTATCCTGGGGGATGGTGTTGCCCCCTAAGAGACATTTAGCAATGTATGGAAATATTTTTAGTTGTCACAGCTGGGGATGTGCTACTGGTATCTAGTTGGAAAAGGCCAAAGATGCTGCTATGCATCCTACTATCACAGAACAGCGCCCACAGCAAGTATCCAGCCCAAAATGTCAACAGTGCCAAGGTTGAGAAACTGTCCTAACATATCAACCGTTCATTTTTCTGTTCTGTGTCAGCCAGTCCTTGCTCATGTGTACATTTTTACATAGTTATAGTGTACATTGTGCCTTTCTTTTTCATTTAATTTTATATTTTAAACATTTTCAACTTCTTGAAAAGGTATATTTTTCATTTTATTTTGGAATTGAAAAGGAAGAAACTGTGCATAATATGTATTGTATTTAAGATGTCTGTATGTTTTAAATTATATTTGTGTAGATAGAAGAAAGAAGGGTGAAAAGTCACCTGACTGGATATTTCAGATTTTGTGGCCATGCTATCTGCTTTTTCCCTAGTGTCACTCAAAGACCATGGGATCCAAAACTTACCATTTTCTTAGAGCTAGGAGATGTGCTGTGGCATGAGGTATGCTCCTGCCCCCTGTGCTGTAGTTGGAGGGCACCTGCTAGAAGAAAAAAGGGCAAGTAGAAATGATTGCATCCATTCTTCTTGCCCTCTTCCTGTTTAAAATTCTTTGACTCTGTCTCAGTTTGTTTTGACAGCTTTACCACCTTATTATTTCCATCTAGAAGTTTTTGTAGCCCTAAAAACACTAGAGGATGCACTTCGTTCCACAGAGTGGATTTTTAAGATATGTAATGAGCATTTATTCAGTATCTAGTTTGGAGAGAATAGTATTCTTGTATACTTTGCTATGTGGGCAATTGTAGGTACAGTTTAGATGTCGGAGCATGTATAATTCAAAGAACAGATTTATATTACCTCAAGATCTGCTTTATTAGAATTTTCCAGTTCCTCAATGATTAGGTCTCAATAAATCCACTGGAAAAATGTTTGTTCTGTCAGCCAGGCATGGCGGTGCACGCCTGTAGTCCCAGCTGCTTGGAAGCTGAGGCAGGAGGATCTATTGCACCCAGCCCAGGAATTTGAGGCTGCAGTGAGCTATGATGACACCACTGCACTGTAGCTCAACTAACAGAGCGAGACCCTATCTCAAAAAAAAAAAAAAAATGGTTCTGGGATGTCAGCATCATTCCAGGCAGAGGGACCTGACTGTTGAAAGTCATAGAAATATATATAAGCAGCATCATGGGGATCAGTAAGTATATGGACATGAAGGGTTAATGTCAAGGAGTGGCAGAAGATAAGGCTGGAGAGACTGTCAGGAACCAGACCGTGAAGAATCTCTGATGCCAGCTAAGGAGTTTGAACTGTGCCTGAAAGCAGTAAGAATGTTAAGCAGCAAGTGATTTGCATTCAGGAGGATCAGTCTCGAGCTTTGCTCAGCACAGATTGGACGGGGGCCAGCCTGGCAGCAGGAACATCAGTTAAGGATGCTATTACACTAAACTGAGCACATAGTGAGGAGAGCCTAAATAAAGCAGCAACTGTAGACATGGAGAGGATGAGTTAGAAAATGATAAAAGAGGTACTACAAATTCAGTGACTGGTTGTGTATGAGAGTAGGATGAATAAGAAAGAGAGGTCAAGGATGGCTCCCAGATTTCTGGCTTGGGAAACTGTATTGCTGGTGATTTTAACTGTGAATACAGGAGGAGGAGGGAAAGACAAATGGATTTTTCAAGCAGAGTTGTTCACTAGACAGTTGGACATGCATTGGTCTTAAATAGCAACTCATTCTATAATCCCCTCCTAGCCTACAGCCTCTTCTCTGGAACTTGCATCTCTCCACCAATCTTTGCTTAAAGAGTAGGCTTCAGTGGCCATATTTACACCCCTACTTCCAATCCATTTCATGCACAACCTCCAGAGACTGGAGGTCTCACTGTAATTGTAGAATAAGTACAGTTTAAGAGAGCAGCAATCACTTCACACCCATTAGGATGGCTATTTAAAAAAAAAAAAAGAAACAAAAAATAATAAATGTTGGCAAGGATGTGCAGAAATTGGAACCCTTCTGCATTGCTGGTGGGAATGTAAAATGGTCCAGCTGCAGTGGAAGATAGTATGACAGTTCCTCAAAAGGTAAACATAGAATTATGTATGCAACAATTCCACTCCTAGGTACAAACATCAAACAATTGAAAGCAGGGACTCAAACAGATACTTGTACACCAGTATTCATAGCAGCATCATTCCTAATCATCAAAAGGTGGAAACAATAGAATGTCCATAAACAGACAAATGTATGAACAAAATGTGGTGTATACATAAAATGTAATATTATTCAACCTTAAAAAGAAATGAAATTCTGATACGTGCTACAACATGGATGAGCCTTGAAGACATTATGCTGAGTAAAATAAGCCAAAGGACAAATATTGTATGATTCCACTTACATGAGTTACCAAAAATAGGCAGATTTATAAAGACAGAAAGTAGAGGTTACCAGGGGCTGGGGATTAGGGGAATAGGAAGTTACTGTTTCTGGTACAGAGTTTCTGTTTGGGATAATGAAAAAGTTCAGGAAATGGATAGTGGTAATGGTTGGTCAGTGTTGTGATTGTACTTAATGCCACTGAACTGTTCACTTAAAAATGGTTAAAATAGCAAATTGTAGGATATGTATATTTTACAACAATTAAGAAAAAAGAAGAGGCCAGGCGCGGTGGCTCACGCCTGTAATCCTAGCTCTCTGGGAGGCCGAGGTGGGCGGATAGTTTGAGCTCAGGAGTTCGAGACCAGCCTGAGCAAGAGCGAGACCCCGTCTCTACTAAAAAATAGAAAGAAATGATCTGGACAGCTAAAAATATATAGAAAAAATTAGCCGGGCATGGTGGCGCATGCCTGTAGTCCCAGCTACTCGGGAGGCTGAGGAAGGAGGATCGCTTGAGCCCAGGAGTTTGAGGTTGCTGTGAGCTAGGCTGACGCCACGGCACTCACTCCAGCCCGGGCAACAAAGTGAGACTCTGTCTCAAAAAAAAAAAAGAAAAAAGAAGGAGCAGGAAGCATAGAAGGTGGTGGTCAGAGAGGGACATTTGGAATTTATAATTGCAGGGTTTCGACATCAGTTCGGGTTATGATAAGGGGTCAGATATAGCCATGGGGTGGGTGGCTAAATAGAGTGCAGACTAAAGATCACTGGCTTTGGGAGGAGGATGATCAAGTGGAAGAGCTTGGATGAGTCATGCACTTAGATAGTGACCTGAAGCCTGCACTGTCCTGAGCAGCAAGCCCCCTCTTCCTACATCCCAGCTTACCCTCTGCTACCCCAAATATCCCAGAAGCTGAGGATCCAAAGGTATTTTCCATATTCTCCGTCCCTTTTTCCTTTCTACTTCCTCCAACCTAAGACTCTCCCACTCCACCCTTGTAGCATGGGGATTATGCTCTTCTGTGGAAGCAAACAACCCCCATTACAGGACTTATAATAACATTAATTAACTTAAAATAAAATAAGCATTTATTTTCTAATCACTCACAATCTTATCAGTTTATCACAACTTTTAAAGTATGCTTTTTAACACTATAATGTATTTGCTTCCAGTCTTTGTCTATTTGGTTTTCACACAGCTATACTTTTGCATTCTACTTTTTCTTTTATCATTATAACATAAGCATTTTCCCATATTGCCAAGTAGTCCTTGTAGGATGCTACATATTTTTAGTGTCTTGGGCTCTCTGCTACCCAGGACTAAAGCCGCAAGTAACTTGGACAGGCATGGTTGCTCACACCTGTAATCCTAGCTCTGTGGGAGGCTGAGGTGGGAGGATCCCTTCAGGAGTTTGAGATCAGCCTGAGCAAGAGATAGACACAGTCTCTACGAAAAATAGAAAAATTAGCCAGGCATGGTGGCATACACCTGTAGTCCCAGCTACTCAGGAGGCTGAGGCAGGAGGATCACTTGACCCCAAGAGTTTGAGGTTGCTGTGAGCTACGATGATGCCACTACACTCTAGCCAGGGCAACCAAGAAAGACTCTGTCTCAAAAAAAAAAAGAAAAAGAAAAAACAACCCCCCCCAAAAAAATCCACTTTTTTTTGTATGATGCTCAGAGTCCTTGTGGGGAGGAGGATATGAGTGGGGACCAGATGATGGGGGCTGGGGGAGAACAAGAGAAGATTTTTAGTTATAAGT
This sequence comes from Varecia variegata, assembly GCA_028533085.1. Classification (NCBI taxonomy): domain Eukaryota; kingdom Metazoa; phylum Chordata; class Mammalia; order Primates; family Lemuridae; genus Varecia; species Varecia variegata. The sequence continues at coordinate 5,304 of JAQIFY010002674.1, read as the reverse complement.
CACAAGGAGGACCCATGGGAATGCAAGGATTGAAACCTGGGTCCTTTTCCATCAGTATGAATATAATATTATAATTAAAACTTTATATATTGTCCACAAAAACTGTTGATGTGAAAATGGTTAGACTCTGGAAAACTTAGCAATCAAAGGAGAAAAATAATAAAAATATGGTTTTGCTTTTAAAAAAGTAAAACTGAATATTTTATGTGGACTCTCTGCAGTACAATAACAATTTTGTCTATCACTATAATTTGGGTCAGATTAACTTGATTAAAAGTTGTATTTGATTATAACAGCAAGTCCTATTCACAGTAGTTCTAGTAACACAGATACCACTTCAATCAGCAGATAATTATCTTTCACATACTGTCGTAGTGCAAGCTGTTATAGTGCATGATTGATTACTTGCAATCTAAGAAAATTAAACACAATATTGATGGCAGGCTTAGATCAAGAAGTTTTGGAAGACAGCTGAATGACTTAGAAGTCAACATAAATTATAATACATTTTGCAAGTAAAATCATTTGTTGATAGTTCAGAATTGGGGGCTTTCCAACTCCCAGAAGAGTCCTTTTATTTCTAAATTTTCAGTAAGAGGAACAAAACCTTTGGATTTTATTTAAAAAAAAAAAAAACAAAACAAGATCCCTTTGGGAGATTTTCAAATTATTAAGTTGCAAACTTCAGAACGTATAGACAGAAAGGCTTGTATTTTTTTCAAACACTCTATTATACAGAATTTGCATTAAATATATAGTATCCTCATTTGTTATTTTAGAAGATATTATAAAGTTGTTCAAAGCTTTAAATTTGTTGATATCAGCTGTTTAAGTGCTCATTATAACTGGATAACAGCAATTAATAGGAAAACTACAATATACCTTGTGGGGAGTCTAACTCTAGGCATATACACATATTACATTTCTTGTTTCCTCAGTTGTATGTGTGTATGTGTACATACACATGTGCTTATCTCTTCTATCAAGGGAAAAGTTCATTTAGAAGACATACTTCACCATCTTGAGAAAGAAGGAATTGAAGCTGGCAACTACTGAAGAACAATTCCATTTGTCTGGTACTTATTCTAGCACAGTGAAGACAGACTGAGGACTGCTACCAGAAATGTAGAAGAGCTTACAAAGAAGCACATGGAAGAAACGAGAGAAGTAAGAGCTAATAACAAAGTTTTAAAGATTCCTGTGGTTTTGTTCATTGTCCTTCATTAAATTAATGCATTAAAAACTAACATTTGAATATCACTGTTGTATAGTTTGCAAAGCATCCATATGTATGTATTTTGTTTTTTAAATGAAACATGGCAACAGTCTGTATTGGTTTCCAGTAGAGTTTATGTACAGGATGTTGCCCAGAGATGACTGAACATCCAAACAGGTCTGCTCAAGGTAGCTTTCATTGTCTTGGCAAAGTCATCCTTGTCTCAGGAGCTGACTTTCCAGGTGACTCTTTGAAGACTTAGAAACCTGATCAGTCAGCATACTGTCAGAGGATCTACTCCTCAAAGACGGGCTTGTGTTTACCAAACTTTTAGAGACGTTTGTAGAAAAACAGACAACCGGGCGCAGTGGCTCACGCCTGTAATCCTAGCACTCTGGGAGGCCGAGGCCAGTGGATCGTTTGAGCTCAGGAGTTCGAGACAACCCTTAGCAAGAATGAGATCCTATCTCTACTAAAAATAGAAAGAAATTAGCTGGACAACTAAAAATTTATAGAAAAAATTAGCCGGGCATGGTGGCACATGCCTGTAGTCCCAGCTACTTGGGAGGCTGAGGCAGAAGGATTGCTTGAGCCCAGGAGTTTGAGGTTGCTGTGAGCTAGGCTGACGCCATGGCACTCTAGCCCGGGCAACAGAGTGAGACTCTGTCTCAAAAAAAAAAAAAAAAAAAAAAGAAAAGAAAGACAACCACTTACTAATTGACAAAAAGAAATATAATTGCCAGAAGAACCATACACATGTTTCTGGTGGCTGATGCATTCTCTTACAAGTACTTTACATGGGAAGCCAAATTTTAATCAGATGGTTATTTGGTGAACAAATTATTCTAAATTTTTATAGCACTGTCTGAGATAGCCATATTTCTGTAACAGGACTATCTATACCTACCTTCATCTCTGGACCTCTTATATCCTAGGACCAGGGCACCCAGAGCTCGGATGGGTAGATAATGCCATTTTTGTACTCTGTTACCTCTTTTTGATGTTTCCAATACTGATCAACCTACTTTCTGGCACACTCTTTCTTTAAATGAGCTAATGAATTCTCTCAGGTTGCCTGGAAATCACTCTGCTGTGTTTCCACATCTTAGCTCATGCAGGTAACTTACCAATTTTTAAATTTAGTTCTTAAAGGACAATCCAATTTCCAAATTCTTGAATAATGCAGCTCCTTTAGAACAAAAAACAGTATAGCATAATAAAGCATGAACTTTAACATTAGGCAGATGGGGTGAAAAAATTGCCTTTAGCATTGTCTTTCTGTGTAACATTGGGCAAGTTACTCCACTTCTTTGAGCTCAAAATTCCTGTCTGTAAGATGGAGATGTGAATAGCTTCTTCAAAGGGATTTGTGAGGTTTATACAAGTTAATGTGTATAAAACATTGCACACAGGTCCTTGGCACCTAGCAAGTATTCAACAAATTATAGCTGTTGTTATTAGAAATGGATGTTGTTCCTGCCATTTTAAAGAGGAGGAAACTGAAGCTTACTAAGAAGTGATAAAGTTGGACAGCAATTCTTGTGTTCCTTCTATTATACTATTCAGATTTTTGTACCTGTTTTGAGGAGTTTCCCAATAGTCTTCCAAACAGTTCAGCAAAATGCAATTCAGTTATTTTGGTGATTTACTTCCAAGCCATTTGACATAGTAAGAGCTCAGTCTCTGGTTTTGGTCCACCTGACCGTGAATTCTAGCTCTTCCCCTTATTCCTTGTGTGACAAGGCAAGTCTCTTAGCTTCTCTAAGCCTGCTTCCTTACCTATAAAGTGAGAGAATAATAGTCCCATATGGTTGTGGTAATAATTAAATATTTGATGTCCTTAATACAGTCCCTAGAGTATATGGTTAGCTTTCCATGGATTATTAATATTAGCCACATAAAAGTACCTTTTGTGAAGCTGTCATATTAACTAGAAACTGTTTTTAAAGAATAGTTTCTAGTTTTTAAAGAATTTATTTTAATGTAATCTCCTATTAACATTTAAGACATCTTAATCATCAGTTTTAGCAAAGCAGTATAAGCCTAATTATTGTGTAGATTTTTCTCTCTTCATGGGTATTATGACCATATTTCCTAAACCACATATAAGGACACTTGATTTGAAACATGTTATGTTGATAGAAAAAAATATTAGTGATTGGGATTGTCCCAGAAATTTGTGGTTGTGTGTCATCATACTAACAAGAAACATGGTGTGTGATAGCTTAAAGTTTAGGGAGAGAGACCCACACTTAAGGAAAGCTGAGTTTTCTGTTTATTTCTCAGATTATAGTCATGATAGAATGGTGGTCTCTTAATGATTCTTTCATTTACTGGGCTTTTAATATGGGTTAAAATATGAGCCATAGACTAAGAGTAAGAAAATGTATTATTTTCTTTTTAGGTGGAAAATTATGCAAACCATGTCTGTAACTTAACAGAGGGAAGAGAAGCATTTTCTCACGGTTATGAAAAGGAAAACGAACAGCTTAGACATGAATTTAAAGCGCTCCAACTCAAACAGGGTAATTTTTCCTTTTGTGAAAATGTAAATTTTTTTCCTAATTCTAAAAATTAATATGTGACAATTAGAGAAAATTTGGAAAATGTATAAAAGTAGAAGGAAGAGGGGGAAAACCTGTATATATATTCCACCCCAAAAAAAGTACTTCTAATGTCTTAGGTGTATTTTCTGCCTGTCTTTTTTAAAGTATGTATTCTGAAATAGTCTGAAATGTGTGTGAGAGAGAGTTCAGAGTGGTTGTTTCTTTCAGTGTCTATTACAGAATTTACCACATTGTATCATAATTACCTGTGTCAGCTCCTCTGGAGCAGAGATCATGTCGTTGTCTTAGTAGTTTCTGTGTCCCCCATAGCACCTAGCTTGTAAAGTACTTAGAGTGAGGGAAGCAAAACTTTCTCTCTTCCCTTTCACGGTTTTTTTCCAGCTGGGTCTGAGAAGTAAATTGATATGAGACAGATTAACAGGAGAAAAGCATACAGATTTATTTAATGTAAGTTTTAAGTGACACAGGAACCCTGATAAAGAAATGAAGACCCAAAAAAGTAGAGTCAATCACTCATATACTGAATTGGAAAAGAATAGTAAGTTGTGAAAAAGCAACTAAATGTATGGAGAGACTTAAAAGAGTTATTTTAGCAAGGTCTGTTTAGAATTCTCTCACTCTCAACTTCTTGTCATTGATGGGAAGAATGTTACTTTTCTTGTAGTATAAGGAGGGCATCTAGGAACAGAAAGAAGGAAGGTCAGAATGATCTGGCACCTGCTATTTTTCAAGTGCCTTTAACTTAAAATAGTCAATATGCTAGAGTGGTATATTTTTAACTCCTCATTAGTATAATAATGACTCAGAAAATATTTATTAAGCACTTCAAAGCTACACAGGAAAATACAGATATTACCCTTTTAGAATATTCTACCTTTGTTTAACTCCACAAATTAGATGTTATTATCATATGGTCAGTGATTACATTTACCACACATTTATTATTTTCTTTACTCAGCAGTTTTTTCTTGCAACTCAGATATTCCATTTGGGATCATTTTCCTTTTAGAACTTCCTTTTACAAGGGTCTGTTAATGAAAAAGTTTGTTTCTTTATTTTGAACCTCAGGTGCAGAGAAAGTTGAGTTAATCATAGGACATATTTCACATGTACTGCACTCACACTTTTTTTTTCCTTTCTTGTCTTCCACTGGATAGGTTGAATTTTCTTCTGATAATTTGAATGTTCGCCTTCTATTTTTGTTCATTTGGTGGTTGTATTTTAAGAGTTTTCTTTAATTTCTTCAAGTATTTTTAGTTATTCTAAGTAAGAGGGTTGTTCCAAGGCTCTAATCTGCCATACTGCAAGAAACAGAAGATACTGTATGTCCTGCTGCCAACATATCCTTTTACAACATAATTTAGCTCATGAGGGATTGGTAAATGCGGGAATGATGTCATTATAATGCAGAGGTTTATATACAATTTTTCCCAGCACGTGAATGATCTGGACTACCAGCAGCCTCAGAGTTTGTCCATGAATCCTATTCATCCCATGTTCTTTCTCTGGGCTCAGTTCGGC
>JAQIFY010002673.1:0-13142 GCA_028533085.1 Varecia variegata | reverse complement strand
CCTACATGATGAGTGCGATGTGCACTGTTGGGGGAATGGACACCCTTGAGGCTCAGTCTCGGGGGGTTGGGAGGGGCATGGGCAATATACTTAACCAGAACGGTTGTACCCCCATAATAAGCTATAATAAATAAAAAATATATTAAAAAAAAATCTATAGTACTATGAAAGTAATTATTTTTTATCATTTCATTTGTCAAAATAACTTAGAAGTCATGTTTAAAATAGTTGATACATTACTGCAGAAAAAATAATTTCCCTGTGAAGAATTCCCAAAATGGACTTGAAAAATTATTTGCTCAAAACATATAATAATGGTGAGTATTATTATTATACTTTACATAAACCTATTGTCATTTGTATATTTTCTTTGAAAAAATGTCCATTCAAATATTTTGTCCATTTTTAAATTGAGCTTTTGTTTTGCTATTGTATTGTATGAATTCCTTATATATTTTGTATATTAACTCCTTATCCTATATACAGCTTGCAAGTATACTCTCCCAATTCTTAGGTTGTCTTTTCACTCTGTTAATTATAATCATTGCTGTGCAGAAGCTGTTTAGTTTGGTGTAATCTCATTTGTCTATTTTTGCTTTTGTTGCCTGTGCTTTTGGGGTCATAGCGAAAAGATCATTGCCCAAACTAGTGTCATGAAGGTTTCCCCCTATGTTTTCTTCTAGGAAATAATCTTTAACATTTCAGATTTTACACTTAGGTTTCTGATCTACTTGGAGTTGAGTTTTGCACATGATGTAACATGAGGGTCCAGTTTCATTTGATAGCATGTGGGTAGCTAGTTGTCCCAGCACTATTTATTAAAATGATTATTCTGTTTCCATTGTGTATTCTGGGTGCCCCTATCAAAGATTAGTTGACCGTAAATGCATGAGTTTATTTCTTGGCTCTCTATTCTGTTCCATTGGTCTATGTGTCTGTTTTTATGCCAATATTATACTGTTTTGGTTACTACAGCTTTGTAATATATAATTTGAAATCAGATAGTGTGATGCCCCCAAATTTGTTCCTGTTTCTCAATACTGCTCTGGCTATTTGGGATCTTCTCTGGTACTATACAAATTTTAGGACTGTTATTTCTATTTCTGTGAAAAATACCATTGGAATTTTGATAAAGCTTGCACTGAATCTGTAGATCACTTTGGGTAGTGTGGACATTTTAACAACATTGTCTTCCAATTCAAGAACACAGTATCTTTCCACTTATTTTTATATTCTCTAATTTCTTTAATCAGTGTTTTGTAGTTTTCAGTGTACAGTTGTTTCACCTCCTTCATTAAGTTTATTCCTAAATATTTTGTTCTTTTGATGCTATTTTAAATATGACTGTTTTCTCAATTTCTTTTCAGTTTCTTTTTAGTGTGTAAAAATCCAACTGATTTTTTATCCTGCAACTTTACTAAATTTGTTTATTAGTTCTAACAGTTTTTTGGTGGAGTCTTTAGGGTCATATATATATATATATCATATATATATATGATTATGTCATATATATATGACATATGTCATGATTATGTCATATATATATCATATATATATGATTATGTCATATATATATCATATATATATGATTATGTCATATATCATATATATATGATTATGTCATATATATATATATATATATGATTACATCATCTGTAAACAGAGACAAAATAACTTCTTCCTTTCTGCTTTGGAAGCCTTTTATTTCTTTTCCTTGTCTAATTTCTCTGTTTAAGACTCTCAGTACTATGTTGAATAGAATTGACAATAGGGAGTACCCTTTGTCTTGTCCCTAATCTTAAAGGAAAGCTTTCAGCTTTTCACCATTGAGTGTCCTGTTAGCTGTAGGCTTATGGCATAAGCTTTTATTTTGTTGGTGAACATTCCTTCTGTAAGTAATTTGTTGAGAGTTTATTTCATGAGAGAATGTTGAATTTTGTCAAATGCTCTTTCTGAATTTATCAATATGATCATATGGCTTTTATTCTACATTCTCTTAATGTGGTGTATCATATTTATTGATTCGCATATGTTGAACCCCCATTACTGCTTCCCAGGAATAAATCCCACTTGATCATGATGTACAAGTCTTTTGACGTGCTCTTGAATTTGGTTTGCTAGTATTTTGATGAGAATTTTTGCATCTATGTTCACCAGGGATATTGGCATATAATTTTCTTTTATTGTAGTGTCCTTATCTGACTTTGGTATAAGAGAAATGCTGACCTCATGGTTTAAAAGCCTTCCCTCCTCTTCAACTTTTTGGAAGAGTTTTAGAAGGATTGACATTAATTCTTTTTTAAGTGCTTGACTTCAGATTCACCAGTGAAGCAATCTGGTCTTTGGCTTTTCTTTTTGGGGGAGGTTTTTTATTACTTCTTCAATCTCCTTACTCATTATTGGTTTGTTCAGATTATCTGTCTCTTCGTGATTCAGCCTTGATATGTTATGTGTCTAGGAATTTATCCATTTATTCCAGGTTACTCAATTTGTTGGCATATACTTTTTCATGGTAGTTTTTTATGATCCTTTATATTTCTGTAGTATTTCAGTTGTAATATCTCTTATTTCATTTATAATTTTACTTATTTTATTCATCTCTCTTTTTTTCCTTGTTTAATCTAACTAAGGCTTGTCATTTTTTTCTTTTCAAAAATCCAACTCTTAGTTTCATTGATCTTTTCTGTTGTATTTCTAGTCTATATTTCATATATTTCTGCCCCAAACCACAATGTGATATCCCCTCAAACCTGATAAGATGGCTATTATAAAAAAAAGTCAAGAGATAGAACAAGTGTTAGTGAGGGTGTGGAGAAGAGAGAATCCTTGCATGCTGTTGAGAGGAATGATTCAATAATCCCACCTTTGGGTATTTATTCAAAGAAAATGAAATCAATATCCCTAATAGATATGTGCACCCCCATGTTTATTGCAGCATTATTCACAATAGTTAAGATATGGAAACAACCTAAGGGTTTATCAATGGATGAATCAATATAGAAAATGTTATATGCACACAAACACACAAAGTGAAATATTATTGAGACATAACAAAAGAGGAAATCCTGCCATTTACAACAACATGGTTGAATATGGAGAATATTATGCTAAGTGAAATAAGCCAAATATAGAAAGACAATTATGTGGAATCTAAAACATGTTGAACTCACGGAAGCAGACGGTAGTATGGTGGTTGTCAGGGGCTATGGAGATGTTAATCAAAGGATATAAGCTTTCAGTTATAAGACAAATAAGCTCTGTGGATCTAATGTACAGCATGGTGACTATCGTTAATAATATTGTATTGCTTACTTGAAGTTTTCTAAGAGAATAGATCGTAAGTGTTCTCACCATACACACAGACACACACACACAAACACTCACACACAAATGGTAACTAGGTGTAGTGATGGATGTGTTAATTAATTTCATTGTGATAATTATTTCATAATGTATATGTATCTCAAGTAATCAAGTTCTACATATTAAATATATATAATTTTGACAATAATACCTCAATAAACCTGGAAAAAACATAATATTCTCATTGTTATGTTATCTGGTGATACACTGTCTTAGTATTCCACATCTTTCCTTGAAACTTCTAAAATCTAAGACTATGGTAAAGATAAAAATTATTCACATAATGAGTGTCAATCTATTTTTCTATTAAGTATTTGTGAGTTACTAATTTGCATGTGAAAAGCTTTCACAATCATCATTAATTATTGAAGTATTTTATTCCTGCAATGTTACATATAATTTAAAATTTTCAGTTATGGACAGAATTTCAAACTATAAATCATATAAAGATAGTCTCACTCCAAGTCTTATGTATAATGCTTATTTGTATTTGAAAGTGAATCTTCCAGTATTAGCACTAAATCTAATGACCTTCATTTTATTATTACTGGTGCAGTTATACTGATTATGTATGATGATTATCTATATGATTTTATGATTATTCATCACTCACCAGTCTGTGGATATTAGAAGTGATGTTGATAAAAGGTCTTCAGCTATACAGACTTCAAATAACTAAGGCCAAAACTAAGTCTAAAAAGTAGACTTTAGCCAAATATCAAGAACAAAGCTAAAATTTAGAACATACCCAGCTAAGCCATGTAATACAATAAGAAATTATTACATTATTTTCAGCTTACTACCTTACTTTTCTGATCAAAATGACTCAAGCTTTTATGTGTGTGTGACTAGATGTAGAAAGATACAAATCTATCTGTGGTTTGTATGCATGTGTATGCATGTATGTGTGCCATATTTTCTCCTTGAGAAAAAAAAATGAAATGTTCAATTTTTGGTCCTTCTCTTTTCTGGTTCTAACTATGGTTTTAGCTCTTGGCCAAATCACATCGCAACTTCTTCAGAGAATGGTATCATGCTTTTAGAGTATTTTGAAGGTACACATCTCATCCATATTGATAAAAGACTTTTCATTACCAAATATTGATTTTATTACTGTCACCACTACCCCTTACTTAGGAAAATACTTTCAAGTCAGGAATATATCTGATAATATAATTGTATGATAGATATGTTTACAGAAAAAAAGAATGTATTTACAAGAAGGTACTATTTATAATAGTTTTTCAGTGTAAAGCCGAGGCCCTGCCTTTAGGCTGTGCCAACCTGACTGAACCATTATTCCTTAAAGAAGACTGTGTTGATCACAGTAACCATTCATTCTGAAACTGTTTAGTTAAAGCTCTTAGAACTAAAATACTCCTAATACCTTAAGCAACAACATACTTTGTGTAAATCAACCATAGCTCAAGCGAGCAAGTGAACCTCCTGTTGACATTGTGTGGGTGGGTTGCAGGGGGGTGTTGTTTTCCTAGGATGTTATTCCAAGATGCTTAAAAATAAAAGTGCATTAAGCGATTTGGCCATTTTTACAAAGAATTGATATTTCATTAATACTAATATTTTGAAGAGGTGAAGCAAGTTCAGCTGAAAGATTTATAAACAATGAAACTCAAAATGAATTCAAAGAAAATTAGTTTGAAACCTATCAAATTGGGTCTCTATCTTCCCATTCTCCTTTGAAGCAGTTAAGATTCTAAGGTCCAGATGCTCCAGAGAGATGTTCAAAACAGTGAGTGTCAGTTAATAGTTGTATTTATTTTTCTACAGCATCTCATCCCCCGGGTATCATACTTCATTCCAGGTTTCCCATGCCTGACTCAAGAAAGTATATCTCTTCCAAGGTTATTAATAATTGATATTATTTGTTGAAAGGACATTACATTAACTAATTTCTTGGCATGTTATATCCTTTTATTTATAATATTGGCAGAGGTGGACCAGGGGTCACTAAGAAAAGAAAAGAATGAAAATAGTCCTGAACCATCACATTTATTTTCTTCTGGTTTCTCATTCTAAACACAATCATGGATATTTTATTTCCAGAAGTAGTCTATATAACACAAAATTAAATGCAAACATTTCTATTACACAAGGCCATGACTTTGACTAAAATGTTTTGAAGAAATGTGCTTCTACTAATGAAATATTTAACAGACCCAATCACTCCTCCCTCCTGCTATCAGCTCAGTGGCTCTACTTTCACTGTGTTTTTCCAGCTCTGCAAGTGTGTATCACTCAGGAAATGGTAGGAAGTCAGGTCTGGATTTGCAGTGAGGAGCATGCTCAGACATCCACCGTACCTAGGAATAGGGTGGTGAAGGAAACATAATGAACACATGTGCCTGATGGTATTTTAAGGGAAGTGCTTTCATACAGGAGAAGACAGTAAACTGAGCAGATGCAAATGAAACCCTAGACTGGAGATGGAGCTTTGTGGTGATATTTGTTGAGGTTAGTCTACAGGTAACCATTCCAGGTGGAAGGTAGAAGGCTCAGGCATGCTTAACTTATAGTCTCTCTGGGACAAGTATTTTCTTGGTTCAAGAACTTGTAAGTACAGTTGACCCTTGGCAGCATGGGTTTGAACTCTGCGGGTCCACTTATGGATGGATATTTTTCAATAAATACAGTCATTGGCAGATTCTGCATTCACAACCAAACCCAGATGGAAAATATAACATTTGTGGGTTAAGAAACTTGCATATACTGAGGGCCAATTTTTCCAATCTCCAGTTTCCCAGGACTGAGTATGCCCAGATTTTGACTACTGTGGGGGTTCTAGAACCCATCTCCCCAGATAGCAGAGGACAACTGTATTATTACAGCATCATATGATATTAAAATTATCTTATAATTGGAGACGTCAATTTTATAATGAGTGATACAAATTAACTTAAATGATTTCCTGGCTTGTTCGAAATTCTATATCAAACTTAATATCTACTATGTCTCCTTATCTATCTCAAGAAGATTTTACCCAGATTAATCACAAGTATATTTCATTTATCCTGAAGTATTTAAATCTGAGGACTTTTTAAACATTGGTAACAAAACCAGCACATATTGATGGAGGGACATAAATCGAAGAACAGCTTTATTTATTTATTTATTTATGTTTATTTATATTTATGTTGTTAGAGGCAAGGTTTTGCTCTGTCACTCAGCCTAGAATGCAGTGGCTTGATCATAGCTCATTGCAGCCTCCAACTCCTGGTCTCAAGCTATCCTCCCACCTCAGCCTCTCTAGTAGTTAGGATTACAGGCACGCGTTACCATTCCTGGCCAACTCTTTTAAAAGTTTCCCCTTGGGGAGTAAGTGCTAATTTCCTGAAATATAAAGAAGGACTGAATTAAAGAATGTGTTTGCATTTCATGTTACCTGAGAGATAAAGACACGATTTGGCAGAAAGTCAAATTTTTCTAGTATAATATATTGGTAACACAAGACTTTACTCTTAACCTACATTGTGAACCTAAATAATTTAGGGGAGAGGTTTTTATGTGTTGTTTGCCATTCAGTTTCAAGATAGTACTAATTAATGTTACAAGAACAATACACTAGTCTTTCACATAGATCTTCAGAAAAATAAAGCTTCCAGACACTGGAAATCTACAAAACTCAATAGAAGATTTTTTTTTTTACCATTTCTTATTTGTGCATATCTACATTTCTATTGATAAAAAGTCAAAGAAATGTTTGGTTTTTTTTAAATTCTAGGTAACATTTCATTTCATGGAGAATTTTCAGGAAGATATTTAGATATGAAAAATACATGAGAAAATATTTTTCTCAACCCTCTTTGTATACTACATTCTTGCTTTGTTTTTGCTATTTCTTTCATTTTTCTTTTTTACTTTTCATTTTCTCCTTTCTTTATTTCTCCATTAATGTTAGCATCTCTCTGTTCCCACCTATTTTTGTCATCCATCTATTGCAGTTTTGTTCTCTTTTCTAAAGCCTCATCCTTCTGTTATTTTCCCTCTAAACTTCTTTTACCTTAATCTATATATTTTATTGAAACTTGCCTCCAACTCCCCTCTTTGTAAGAGCATTGGAGCTAAGGAGAAATGGCAAAAGATGAGAAAGAATGTTTAAATTCATTAAGTAATCCTGGGGTCTCTGGTGGTGTAGAATGTATCTGTTCTATAATCAAGCCTTTGCCTGAATGATTTATTTCATTTCAATTATGAACTTGGAATTGAGTGAAAAGTCTCAGAAAATCTGGAATTAGGGACTAAAGAAGTTGGCTGCCTAATCCAGAATGATTTGAACCTAACATTCAAATTATTTTGAACCCTACATTTAATTTTGACAGCCAACTTATTTTTATTTTTTGCTAAAATATGATGTGAAATCATAAGTGAAAAGGAAGATTTATCTTACTAATTTCACCAACTTCCTATAATACCTCTTGCCAATTTTGTTTTTCCGCCTATCTTCGCTAGCTTTCAGTATGCTTCAGTATCATGCAGTTAATCATGCATTTCCGAGTAACAATTTTGCATTCAAATTTGATTAGATCACGTAAAAATTTTACACGGTTATAATAAAAATTGAAGATGAATTTTAAGGGGAAAAATGGGCTTTCAATGCCCTTTAGCTCCATAAATACAGCACAATTCATAAATAGCATAAAAAAGGAAAGCATCAATTCAAAAAGTACCAGAGAGTAAAATCTATCATGTCTACACACTATTTTCAAGAACTTTTAAGAAATATGAATTTTGATGTTCACTGAAAGCAAAAATATACCGAAATAAAAATGTTGTGCATATCAAGATATTTTTAGTAAAAATGAATATCATACTAGTAGTAGGAAAGTAAGTGAGCACTTATTTTTCTCTTTGCTTTGTTATAATTCATTTTGAGGAATAAAATAGATGTAAAATAATAAAATAATTTCTAGTCGCATAATACAGTAACAGCTTTAATTGGCTTATAAATATTTTTGATGTCTAAATCTACATTGTTTGAAAAGGAAGTGTCCGGTTAAAAATTTGCATATGAAATTCTCAGTGGATTAATATGCTGTTGAAATGAGAATGCATATAAAAATATTAAGGTTGAAATCTGCAATCTAATCTCATTGCATTCCTATTGTACTGCTATATATTTTATTCCACAGTGTCAAGCCAATTGTGCTATTTTGAGATACTGAATATATTTAGCAGCAAGAGTAACAGAAATTATTAGCATGCATGAGTTTAATGCAGCCACATCAACCCTTACTCACTGGGCCCTAAATTTGAAACTTAATGTCTGCACAATTTATACATATGATATTTGTTTTTCTCATTTACTGAAATTAAGAAAAAATGAAACTAGAAATTTCAAAGCACATGTTCCAGGAAGGACACAGAGCCGTGTTTTCTTATAGTAAATCTTTACATTTAATACTATTTTTAGATCTAGTATTAAAAAAGCATAATTAACAAAATTAACCACACAATTTTGCTTCAATTTTGAATCAATTTTGCAGCTATTTTTCCTCAGTTGGTATTAATACAATGTCTGAATTCTAGAAAAAATGTGACTCCACTACATGTGTGTGTGTATATATATATATATATGATATACATATATATGATATATATACATGATATATATATTTAAATTATTTGTGGTTGTAAATGAAAACATCTTTTGGTAGGAACTCAAAAAGAGTTGGCTTCAACTCATATACATTGAAACATACTGACAATATGAACAATAAATGGGCTTTATTCAATAAAATACATGGTTTCATCCATTAGTACCCAAATAATCAGTCTATCCTGGCAACTTACATCAATGTGGTCAGTCTTTTAAAATCCAAGATGAAAATCCTATTAGCTTACTGCTCCCAAAACAGGATTTGTTAAGACTCTGTATCTATCTATTTACCTGCCACCATTTACCTAGATAAACCTTTTGGATTTTGAGAATATTCTAGGAATGAATCTTTGAAAGCACTCCACACCAAAACCCAATGCCCCAATTTGGGACTCTGAATAATGACTTTGTCTTATTACAAAATTGATATACTAGGTCTGTCCAAAAAGTGTCCAGCCATGTAATATGAAAAATACCTATTAACAATGGCCGGACACTTTCCAGACAGCCCTCGTATATTTATTTTCATACTTTTTAAAAAACTAGAAATATACAAAATCAAAATGGGGTGGCAGTTCTGAAAATGGTTGTGTAAAGAGTTTGAGTGATTCTTCCTATAGAAAACAATTATAAAACTGAACAGAAATACTAAAAACAACTGTTTAAAAGTGATGGAAAACACTAAAGACAGGCAGAGACTGGAGTAGAGTTTACTCTTACAGGACTCCTACTACATTGGATAACAACTAAAAGATCTTGGTTTTCTTAGAGAAATACCCTATTCCTCCTAGCTGTGAAAGTGGAGAACTGCAATCTCACTTGCTTTAGGTGGCAGGTACCAGAATGTAGAGCAACAGAGCAGCTAGAATATAGAGAGGAAAATCAGGAAGTGAGACAGCCATAAAAGAGCTGTGATTCAAATTCTGGGTGTATTTTCCCCCAAACTACTGGCTGACGTCTAAACATCATGGATTTCAGGAAGCCTACAAAAATGCAATAAAAAATGAGGGGGCTTAGGGATGAGGGAGTCTATACCCTTGAAAGAACTTCTACAGGTAAGATTTGCAAGTTTGCTATGTTTGTAACTGTCTCCCCAACCTACACACAGCTTATTCAGCATAGAATGGAAGACATATTGGCATGAGCTGTCAGAGACCATAATTTAGGGCTGGAAATTCAGGGAGACACTGGAAGTAAAAGAATCACAGAGAAAGTGAATCCTCAAACTCTGACATGCATTATCTTTTTCTAGTATTTTTTCCAACTATCTTGACACATTTTGCATATGTACATAATAAGAACGTATAACCAAGTGTGATTGCTTTATTTTCTTAACCATTAGAATAGTTGCTCTCTTTCATCTAGTAAATTTAATTCTTTAAAATTTTGTGATTACCAATATATTATTATTTTGATTTTATTTTATTCTCATCTTCTTATATTGGGCTCACTCATTATGATGTGTTTTCTTTGGTTCTTTTTCTCTTTCTTGCCTTCTATTGGCTTTATGAAGTTTTACTTATTGTTATTGTTACCTGTTGTTCTTCTTCCTTTATTTACTATTTTAAGGGTTATATATAACATTTCTCTATGTTTTGATATTTTCCTTAAAATCTTACCAAAATATTTCATATAATAAAATCTTCATTATTCCACTTCCTTATATTCCTCTGATACCAAACTCAATAACCCTCAATGAACATATTAATGTTGTCTCAATTCCATCTTGATTTCTACCACATAGTACTTATTAATAATAATAGTATTTTATCATTATTATGTATATAATTACTTTTTGTAATTTATTCACAAATTTACCATTTTATCTTGCATCTTAATCCTTTTTGAGTTCAGTTTACTTCTTTATAAAATACAAACCTTTAATTTTTTTCCTTAAGAGATTTCAGTGAAAATTTTTTTCAGTCTTGTATGGAAATATATTTATTTTGTTTTCTCTTGAGGTGGATTATTTTTAGATGGGTACAGAGTTTTAGTTTGATTGTGTTTCCCTCAGCAATATGAAGATAGTCCATTGTTATCTGATCCCCATTTTTACTTTTGAGACAGCTAGTTTCAGGCTGTTCTTCCATTCTGGGGAATCTGTCTTTCCTTTTTAGTAGCTCTTAAGAATTTGTTTCTGTCTTTAGAGGTCTGCAATTTTACTACCATGTGTCTAGCTATGGAATCATTTTGCTTCTCTTTCTCTCCACTGGTTGTACTTCCTGAAGATAAAGTTTTGAGCCTTTCATATGTTCTGATAAAATCTTAGTCATTATCTCTACATACCATTTCCCTGTCTTTTTATTATTCTTCCTAATGTATGTACATCGGAACTTCAAAGTTTAGTATTCTTTTTTATAACCACTATTTTATACTTTTCATATCTTTTTATCTGTGCTTCATTCTTGATAATTTCCTCACATCCAATATTTCTATTTATTTATTCATTCTTTCTTTATTTGCATCCAAGCTTCCATATGACAAAGTGATTATATTGTTAATTTCAGTTACTACATTTTTTAATTCTAAAGGTTGTATTTGAATTCCCTATACATACTAATTCTCTTTTTAATAGACTTTTATTTTTTCTTTGAAGTGCAATTACTTCAATAATTACTTTAAACATATTTGTTTTGTAGTCTTCCCCCCCCCACATTGTCCTACTATTGTAAATTCTCCAGATTGTAATCTCTTCTCTTTTCCCTGATGAATTTTGCTTATAGTGGACTCTAATTTTGAGTATTTTTCAATTTAGATATTATAAGCTCATGTGTATCTTGTGGTGCATGGGTTGTAGGAGTGTCTTCCAAGAGGAACTTTGTGTTTGCTCTGGTTGTCAGAACCTAAGTGAATCACAACCTTGAATTCAAGTTTGTGTTAGTTTTTAATTTGGGTATTGTGTGAGCCATACAAGTATCATAAATTTGGACCTTACACCAGAAATAAGAACAGAATTGGGGATTGGAAGTTTTAGGGATGACTTTGGTATTTTTTTCACATCAAATTAGATAGAGATAAGCTTCCTTGTCTTCTTTTTGTACCAGTAAGTGGAATTTTTTCAAGTTCAACCTTTACTTGAGGGTATTACTTTTTAAAGACCTTGGCTTTATTCTTACTTTCCACCTGTTTGTCTCCACCTCTTATAGGTCCAGAGACTCATTCCTTGCCCAAGCATAAAAATTAAACAGAGTTCTTATGGTATCAGGAGAAATAAAATGTCTCCCTGTTCTCCTCAGGATATCTGTGGTAACAGTCCACATATTTATGTCTCTAAAGTTAAGTCCCTACTTCTCCTGACGTTTTTTTCTTTCTTTATTGCAAAGAAAGAATGTTGTTACACATTACAAAGAATCTGTGTTAGTTTCTACTCAGAATTTTTGTATATTTGTAGTGAGAAATATTTTAGACTATTTATTCTACCATCTTGCCAGAAAAAGATGTCAAGAAGGTGTTTTCTAAATAATAAATGGGTGTGTCACTCTCCTGCTTAAAATTTTCAATGACTTTATGTTTCTATTACCATAGAACTCAATCTCCTTCATAGGACACGTTAGGAACTCCTACCTTTCAAGTCTAATCCCTTACTGTGGTCAGCTTCACATTCAGTGGTCAGATATATGAAGCTTCTTTCAGATCCTGGGATGTTTTAATTCTTTATCAGCATCACTGTGTATGCTTCATCTAACTAGCCCTCCTCCCCCTCGCTCCCAACAACACACACAAACACCCACACACACAGACACATCGAACTTCAACTCTTATTTGTCCTGATTTTGTGTCCTCACTTTTATATGCCAATTAAAATATTTAGTTTTAGAGATAAGTTTCAGTTACAATATTCATTTCTTGCATGTTTTCTGTAAATGATGAAATCCCTTTCTAATATTACTCTCATGTTATATGCAAAACATCACCATCAATTTAAATGGGTTCTTTTTACATTTCTTTTTTGCATTTTTCAAGATTGTTATATATTTCATTCTTTACTCTTTCCAAAGTCTTATCTATAATTATGCATTCCAATATATTCTGAATGTTTCACATATTCATCTTATATGTATTAACCTAAATATCATCATCCTTTCATGGCTCTTGCCCATTGTTAACTGATGTGAAAGTCACAGTTTCAATCCTATGACTTGCAATATTTTCCTAATATCAAAAA
>JAQIFY010002672.1:0-13142 GCA_028533085.1 Varecia variegata | reverse complement strand
AGTCCCACCAGCAGTGTATGAGAGTTCCTGTCTCTCCGCATCCATGCCAACATGTATTGTAGTGACCTCCTTGTTTCATGCTCCTGGAGAGGAAGGAATGGATCTCCGTATGCCACGATGCTAGAGGATTGCTCCCCCACAAGAATAATGGTGTGAATTCACGGTGAATCAGCGAGGGACATGGAATAGCAAGAAAAAACAGGGGTGAACGGGAACTAAGCTTGCGAAAATCTAGTATGTGCTTTGTACCCAACAGGTGATTCATTATACACATACACACATATATATATATACACACACACATATATATATACTCATTATATATACACATATATATTTTTAACATGTATGTTTTAATATATATATTTTAATCCTTCAGTATAAGGAAAGAGAAAATATCCAATGTCATGCATGCAACGTGGCTTGACCCACTCATGGATATGCTAAGCTATGAGCACCAGTTTAATATATTTTGGTTTTCCTAGAGCTATTGCCTTTCCACTCAGGCTTTCTTTAACCTACAAGAGCAACTTCCTGCTAAGCCTTAGTGTTTCATAGGAACACTATCCTCTCTATACACTTCTTGTCTACTGTTAGAAAAGAACACGAACTTAGAGCAGTGGTTACCAACTTTATGGGCACATGTTAGAATCACATGAAGAACCACAGATGCCCAGGGCCTACTCAGAGATTCTTATTTGACTTATTTAGGATGGTTCTATAGACATTTTTCTGCATTAGCATTTTTAACTGATCCTGAGGTAATTCTAGTGTGTAGCCAAAGTCAAGAATTGCTGAATTACAAGGTTCCCCTTGCTCTCCTTCATCCCCTACCTTCCTCCAGGAGCAGTGATTATGAGTTGCTTAAGCCAACCACAACATCTTGCTTATTTCTTCTCAGGCCAGGACTTCGTATAGTGCCTGGCACATGATAAATTCTCAATAAATATCTCTTGAATGAATGAATGAATTATCAGTGGTACATGCTTACAAGGTTTCTGATTGGTGTTAGTGTGTGATAAAGTGGAAAGAACATAGACTTAGGAGTCAGGGAACCTGGATTTTTGTTCTGATTCAATTGCAAGCTTGGTGAGTTTTCATGGTTAAATCACTTATCCATCCCAAGCCTCAGTTTCCCCATGTGTAAAAGGAGAGAAGTAGACTAGATGATGCCTAAGGGCTTTTATAGCTCTAACATTGTTATTCTACGAGTCTATGAAAATCCATGACACTAATAGCTACATTTCTGCCACACTCATAAAATGACATGTACACGGGGAAAGGCAGTTTAATGAATCTTGTAAAAAGCACTTTCTGGAACTAGAGAAGCCATTTTCATAATGGAGAGGATTTAATGGACTTAGCTTGTAAAGAAGCAATTTAGTAGCTTCTGTCCATTTGGAACTGTTGTCCCTGCTAAGCAGAAAGAAGGGAGAGGGGAACAAATAATCTTTGAGCACCTACCTTCTCTCAGGGACAGAGTGTGTCCTCTGGAATCATACCAACTGGATCCAGACTGAGCTCTTACCAGATGGGTCACTTGAAAATGTTCTTTGGGGTCTGGTAAAGATGAAATGGGATAACACACATAAAGCACTTAGAACAGTATCTAACAAGTAGAAAGGACATAATAAATATTAACAAAAAAATAAGAACAAGACAAAATCTGAATAAAACTTCGGGAGTCTAGTGCTGTTTGTTTCCATATTCCAATTGCAGAAACCTAAGCTCAGAAGTCAAATAAATTTGCCCTGGGTGACATAGCTGGTAAGTGGCAAGGGTGAGATTTTAAGCCAAAACCCATGACTGCAAAGCCAGTGGCCTTGCCCTTACTCTGCATTGCTTTATTGAGATTCATAACATGGCTAGATCTGCTCTCAAACTCCCTACCACTATTGATATTCGTGTTTTGTTCATTCCAGTAGCCAGTTCTGGGGGTTTGCTCATTTCAGAGGCCTGTGCTGGGTCCTTATAGGTTTAGTTTGCCTGCTGATCCTCAGCTTTTCCCCATGGCCCCTTTTCAAGTGGCCTTTACCAAGAAAGAGTGACAGTGTTGCTGCTTTTATAGATAGAGCTGGATTCAGACATGCACCTCTAGCTTTTAGCACAGTGAAAACCTCTACATAGGCAGAAATGTTTCTTTATGCATCAGACCATAAACGTCTTTGCAAAGGAGAAGCTTTTCTTGGAAAACTTAACTCTATATCCTCCACAGCACCTTGCCCAAAGTGGGGGATCAGTAAATCCGGGGCAGGACATGAACATATGTGCTTTGAAAGTTTAGTAGTATTCGTAGTCTAATGATGATATCACTCTGTGTCCCTAGTTAAGACCTCCAGATTCTGGTTCAAAACTCTTAGTGTACAGTTGAGGAAATTGAGCCAAAGAGGAGTAGAAACCTATCCAAGGTTACATTAGAAGGACTCAAATCCAGGAAGCTGATTTCAACATTTATCTCTTTCCCCTGCCTGCCAGGCCAAAGTGGATTCAGGACTTTGGGAATACTCACATTGTTCTGCTTGAGTAATCCAAGGTCAGCATCATAGCTGAATTGTCTTTATGAAATTATTTGCTGTCTGGTGGCCCTCTGCTCTTTTTAGAGATATCATATCGGGGTGATTAGAAAAGCTCTCTCACAAAGAAACAATATATATGTGTGTGTGTGTGTGTGTGTGTGTGTGTGTATGTGTATATATATATATATATATGCATATATATAAAAGATTAGTTAAGAATGTGGAATATGGAGCCATATCAGCTGGTTTTAAATCCTGGCTTCATCACTTCCAAGTTGTAGGATATTGGAAAATTTTTTTAATTACCCTTATCTTCAGTCTCTCCATGTGGAAAATGGTTATTTTTATTATTAGGTTGACATGCTGGATAAATAAGATCATGCATATAAAGTACTTTGCACGGTGCCTGACAATAGTTATATATTCAATTAATCTTATTATTACTTTTCATTTTATAATATACTTCAAATGAGCCTTTATTTCATTGTTCCTCACACTTAAAGAAAGTGATGTTTATCTTCTTCCCAGCTCTACTGTCTGTAAAAGCATGCAGGTTTGGTTGTACAATAATCCAACTGCAACACAAAGCAGCAGAGCTCTGTTTACCAGGGAGAACAATCCCCAGATTTCTGCCACTCAATCATGGTCAAAAACTGAGTTAAAAAGAATAGTTCCTTATGTGGGAGAATTTCTAGGAGTACACATGGTCCATTCACTCTTCCAATACATCCCTGGATTGAGGCATGTCAGCAGAGAGCTTGGAACATAGATATAATCATACTGACCCTTCAGTAGAATGGCTGTTCCCAAATTATGCTTTGGTATGATAATACGCCCCTAACCTTTATTAAAGGTCATGTTAAGCAATAGCCCAGTGAAACTCATTGTTACCTCTAGGTTAGAGATAGTGTTAGAGACTTTAGTCATTAGACTACCAATACTACTGTTTACATGGATGCATGAGAAAACTTCCTGGCCTGTCTCTCTACCAAAAATGATTACATATTCATTGCATAATTAACATATTTCTACTTCATGGACATTGTGGCTTTTGCAGCATAGAGATTCTCTTTTTCCCTAATGGTTTCTAGGCCTCTTGGAGACCATTTTGTGGCCATATCCTTAGTAAATATGTGGAATATCATGGTCTGGAATTATAGTTCACATCTAGGTCACTTTGTTTCAACACTATTTTCCCTTTCATCTTTTATCCTTTCTCTTGATTTAAGCCACCAAGTCATATTTTATACATTCTTGTTTCTTTTTCAATATTTAATATCTGACTATATAAAAGAAGAAGGAGAAAAGTAAGGATTAGAAAGGGAAATAAATACACAAAATGCTTTCTCAATTCTTTAAAACTCAGCCCAGCTATATTACCTACATCAGGATTTGTCCACAAGCCAAAATCCCACAACACAAAGGTGCATTTTCAAAATGCTCATGTAGGCAATTGTATTTTAAAAGTCAAGAGCAATATTATGACTTATGAGAGAGGCCAGTCAGACATCTATTGTGCCGCTTCAGACTCATGGGACTGAGTCTGTTCGCGGTGTTTTCCTTCCCAGGCAGTGATGCCCTTCGAAGACAACAAAGTAAGAGCCACCACAATTATGGCGATTCTCCTTTCCAGTTTCTGTGATGAAAGAAGGTTTGATAAGGAGATAACTTAGCACAACCCATATTTCATTGTGTTTTATTTGTTTACTGTTGCTGATTCTCAGAGATATTTTGAGGATAAAATCATAAGCATGACATGTCTTTCCAAATCAATAGTTTAATATATTGGTTACAGATACTCCTACCATTAATCTCAGTCTGCTTATAAAGCTATGGATCATACTTGATGTAGCAAGTAAATAAGCATGCTTTTTCACTGGTTTGGGCTCAGAAAGATAAACACATTTATAGGTATGTTTTATTTTAAGGAGGTGAATATCATCATCAAACATTTAAATAAACCTTTATTTTATCAGAAATATAATTTCCATGTCACTCTTTTAAAGTAAATGAAACACTTGTAGCTAGCTTTATGGTGTGTTCAGTACATACTGACATATAACAAATTTAAATTTAAATACAGTGGCTATAGCCCTATTTCTCAATCACTAGTAATTTACCTTTAAGATTTTCATCTGTACAATACAAATTTAACCCTTTAACAGAATTCTCTAGGCTATGGTTCAGAACTTATCAATGTGGAGTGGATTTTGAAAATGGCCATAAACATTAACCATAATTTACTTGTCTCCATGATAATCTTCAATTTAGCAACCAGGCAAGTAAATTGCTTCTTTAAAAGCTAGGTGCATGAAATCATATTCATTATGAAAATAGCTCGCCTCATTTCCAGGAAGTGATTTTTACAACATTCATCAAACTCTCTTTCCCGGAGTATAGGTCATTTTAAAAGGGAAGTAGCAATATGGATGTAATGTCATGGTTATTCATAGACTCTAAAGCAAAGAATGTTAGAGCCAGAAAGGGTCTTAGAGATCATTTAGTCTAACTTATTTTTATAGAGAGGGAAAGTGAGGGCAAGCGGGAGGAATGAATTTGCCTAAGATTGCCTAGCTTAAGTGGAAAGAAGCAGTGTGTGTGTGTGTGTGTGTGTGTGTGTGTGGAGAGAGAGCGAGAGAGAGACCGACAGAGAGACAGAGAGAGAGAGAGAGAGAGAGAGAGGAGGAAAGGGAGGAGGGAGAGAGAGAGAAAGAGAAAGAGAAAAGAGAGGAAAGGGAGAGAGAGAAATAGACAGACACACACAGAGAGGAGAGGGGAAGGAGGGGAAGAGAGACAGAGGAGAGAGAGGGGGAGAGAGAGATAGGGAGAAACAGAGAGACACAGAGAAGTGGGGAGAGAGAGAGAGAGAATTAAACCATGATTTCTTTATATACCAGTGACAGCCCTTTCTTTCATCTGAGCAGCTAGTGTTTTGGTGAATTAAGGTTCAATGAATATAACCAAGTCTATTTGGCTGTAACCAAAGTCAACAGCTATTGAAAGTGTGGGGAAATGTTGTCATGCTATTTATGTTCAGTTTCATATCAATATCAGCACGAACTTGGAATGATCCAAATTTAAATGCAGACTGCAATTAAGGTCATGGAGAAATCCAAAGATCTATGAGGTTCAAGGAAGAAAAGAACCCAAGGAAAAGACTCACTGAAAACATTTGCCTTTTCGGATGTTTAACTGTAATAGGGTAGAATTTATATCACCACTAACTGTTAGCATTATTTAGTATGGTAAATGCCTTAAAAATTCAAACCAGCAATCAATCTTCTTAAGAACAAAATAACTATTTGAAATTTTCTTTTATTAGCAAGAACATTCCATCTGTGTGTTCTTTGTCTCTAACACTTCATCATAGCTTAATGTGTTTTAGGGCAACTTTGACGTACCCATTTGCATGGGTGAGGGAGTAAGGATCTTTTAGCTGGCTGTCACATTCCACTCACATCTGCTTTTTCTCTCAGAACCATCAGGAGGGCTGAGCAATGCTTATGAAGGCACCCAGCAGTCTAGAGCAGGCTGAGGTATGGACAAGGCTAAGGAAGGAGTGAGTAAGGAAGAAGGAAAAAGGAGGAAATTGACTTTGAAAGGAGAATGAGAAATATAGATGAGAGAGAAAATAAGGAGGGGATGAATAAAGGGCATCAGATGCCAGACTATGAGATTACAGCAAGCTGACAACCCTTGCACTGGCCTGTTATGAACTTTTTCTGGTATTCCCAAACCTTCTAAAAGATCCTTTTAAGAAAAGTGAATATTATCTTTTAAAATTAAGCTGTTTTGTAAAGTATGAAATATGCATTTTTCTGTTATAAAAGCACTGCTTTCTACCCATAATACACCAAAAGCCTACAGGATTTTATATATCTTTACAAGGTGAACTTTCACATGATATCAGAAGTGTGAAATTATTAAGTGTACCAGGTGTTTTAAGAGAGAACCTGTACCATTGGAATTTTATTTAAACTAGTGATTATTACTCTATTAAAAAAGAAATGATGAAAACTTTATGTAACCAAGCAAATTCATTAAATAGGTGCTATGTCCCCTGCTTCCCACCAAATAGCAATTATGCTATGACTTTCGTTATTTTCTCAGAAAGCTGAACTGTCATGAATAGGGCCTTGATGGGGGTATCCCAGGAATTTTTCTATAGTACACTATTTTGGCAACCTGATTTCTGATCATGTACAGGAATCATCTAGTTTTAATTCAGAAATAGGCCATTGAATCCCAAGTGTCCATAATCCAATGGCAGGATAAATAAAATGTAGTCTATGCATATAATGGAATATTATTCAGCCTTAAAAATGAAGGCAATTCTGACACATGCTACATCATGGGTGAATCTTGAGGACATAATGCTGTCAAATAAGCCAGACAAAAAAAGACAAATACTGTATGATTCTACTTATATGAGGTCCCTAGAGTAATTAAAGTCATGGGGACAGAAAGTAGAATGGCAGATGCCAGGAACTAGGGGGATGGGGAATGGGGAGTTAGTGTTTAATAAATACAGAGTTTCAGTTTGGGAAGATGAAAGAGTTCTTTGGGAGGATAGTGGTAATGGTTGCACAACAATGTGAATGTATTAATGCCACTGAACTGTTCACTTAATGGTTAAGATGGCAAATTTTATGTTGGTGTATTTTACCACAATTTTTAAAAAGAAAAGAAAAAGAGAAATAGGCAAATGTAGCACCTCTAGGACTTGTGGCTTCACATCTCTTTTCTTGAGTTCTTTACAGTCCCTTTAAGATGTTGTGAATCTTAAAGAACATCCTCTAAACCTCTTAGTCACAAGTGTGCCCTCGCTGCCAATTCCAGAGCTCTCCTTGTCTAATGTGTTCTTCCCTGGAGGATAATCATTAAAATTGAGCCTATTAGAGCCCTCCTCAAGTTAGACCTCTCTCAATTAGCATCCTCCTTATAATTACATATTCTCTCAGGTTAAAGACCTTCCTTGCTGAGGGGCTGAGGCATTAATGGATGGGGTGGGTGGAGTGGAAGTTTTCTTAACATAAGAAACAGTGTGACTCTGAGTCATCTGGTATTTGCTTGCTTAATGGAGTTCAATAGATGGCATCTAACCTGTGGGAATAGTTGTTCATCTCCTTTGTTTCTGTCTATAGAACACATTAGTCACTGTCCCTTATTTGGTAGGTCAGCCCCTTGAAATTTTGCCTTTAAAGAAATAGTCAATTTGCCTGTATTCTGCTCCTACCCTCTGGTCATGCCACTAGCTTGATACCAGATCTGTCCATTGCTGAGCTGCCATGGCACGTGGGAGGCAGAGCCAGTACCAGTCACAGACTTGATGGGGTTACAGGAGCTGGGGACCCATTTATCATCCCTGTTATTCAATTATTTCCTATCTATTCAGCCTTATATGAAATCCTTAATTTTTTTATAAAAAACCCATTAGCAAAAAATGAAAAAAAGTGTTATTAAGGTAATAAAACAGATCTCCATTGGAACTGAGAAAGCCAGAGAAATTAACATAAGAAATATAAAACTAATTAATCTAAACTAATTGTTTAGATTAGACACAGCAAAAAGGGAGTATCTGGTTTTATTAATAATAAAATAAGCCTACATACCAATATGCATTTAAACAAAATGACAGAATGAGGGCATGATGATTTAGATACTTTGAGCATACTTGGAACAATAAATTCAGTAGACTTAAAAAAATGGCCTAAAGATCTCACAGCGAGTGTCATATGGAAAAGGCATTAGGGAACACCTGGCTTAAGGAACCAAGAGTGAAGTAACAGCAACAAAACTGGACCAGATAAAGACCTATAATTCTTTCTCTTAAGAGTTTGCTCCTTTTTCCTGCACAGGGGGAAGCCTTTTGAATTTCAGTTGACCAGAATGATAGGTAGTGATTAGTATAAAACTGTCACCTCCACTGTTTTTGAGGTACTCTATAATTTTAAATAAGGAGAATAGAATGTTACTGAAACCAGCTTTCTATAGCTTTATTTCTATTACAGATCAGAGTCCTGTACATTTGTAATGAAGCTGAGCAGGGTGTCTTGTGTTATGTTCATAAAAGTGATAGCCCTATATAAGCATTAGTTTTAATTTGGGCACAAGAGGGGGCAGATATTTTAGTGCCAAATCTAAGCACTTAGAGAAGTGGCATTCTTTCATGTTGCTAGGGACATTGCTTCAAGGATTTAAGAGATGTAGTGATTTTCAAATTGATCTAAAGGATGAGGTGTGACTTTGCAAAGTGCCTGACATCTCCTTGAGGCAGCTTTGGGTCAATCACTAGGAGGGAATAACGCAGAACTAAGTGCTTACATCTAGGTTTCAGTATCCTTCTCTTTACAGAGTAGATGCAGCCCAGCACAGCTAGTTGGAAATCAAATATCTTACTTACACATTCTATAAAATCAGATTACTTTTGCCACAGAAAAAATTAAAAACTATATAGAAACGTTTGGCAAACAAGAGTTAGGATAGTTTTGCACCCTATATATTACAGGATTGTCAAAGAAGTTGTGGGCTTTCAATAATTTTTTTCTCAGGGAAATGGACCATTGTTTTCTACTCACAGAACCAGATCTTTGCATTTCTATCCACGGACACATACTCATCTTCATTGTTTTAATCTGGATATTTTAATTAATTTTCAAGGCAGTACCAAAAACACTGGACCTGGAAATTATACATCACAACGTAGTGTCAGTCTGGCATTTTGCAGATCACAAAATATGTATTAGATAAAATGACTTGCCTAAGGTCATGTAACTAGTTAGTAGCAGACTTTCTTTTTACTATACCATAATTAATCAAGTTATGGTAAATTGCTACTGTGTAACACAGTTATCCCCGAGTTTTCTCAAAATCACCTATGAAGGTTTTTTTGGGTTTTTTTGACAGGGTCTCACTCTGTCACTCAGGCTGGAGTGCAGTGGCACAAATCACATCTCACTGCAGCTTCAAAATTCTGGGCTCAAGCAATTCTTCTGCTTCAGCTTCCTAGTAGCTGGGACTATAAGGTGCATGTCACCACACTGGGATAATTTTTAAATTTTTTTGTAGAGACTGGGTCTTGCTATGTTGCCAGGCTGGTCACAAACTCCTGGCCTCGTTTTTCCCACCTCAGCCTCCAGAGAAGTTGGGATTACAGGCATGAGCCACCATGCCCAGCTGAAAGGTGTTTTCCAATGGAAAATAAATTACAAGGCTCTAGAAAAGCTTTGTGTTTTGTGTGTTTCTTTTCAATCTTAAATATAATAGTAATACATGAACCTGATGATAAAAATTTAAATTTAATAAACCTCTATTTTCTTCCCAAATTAAACCACTTAAATATTTTGGGCTACCTTTTCTATAGATTAATATGTACATACCCAAATTGTGTAGGTGTTTAAAATTGTGTTTATGCTGTTGAAATTAGTTTTAAAATATATAGTATGCCCTCCTTTTTAAAACATATCTTTACATTATACTTTTAAAATATATAGTAAAATCCCCTTTTCAGGGGACTTCTTTAATTTACAAATAAGATGCATGTAAAAAGGTTGGAGAACCTGAAAAGATAAGTTGGGATCGATTATATTATATTCTCGATTACGTAAGCTGGAGAGAAAGAGGGTTTTAGTAAAGGGGTTTTTGTTGTTGTTGATTGATTTTAAATATTATTAAGTAATATGCATTTGTTTTAGAAAATACAAAATGCTGATTATAAATAATGAAATTAGGTGTAAAATGACACCTAATCCCACAGCCCTGTGATAATATCATCCATTTGAATGTCTCTATCTATATATTTCTGTAGAACCACAAATATATGCAGTGAGATAGTGAAGTTAATTACTTTAATTGCCAAATCTAGAGATAGTTCCTTTTAGGAAAGTGACTGTATTTGATTAGGTAAATGCCTTATAAGCACTTGGAGATGAGAATGATGAGGTTTTATGCATGTGATTAGAGGAAGGAAGTGAAATAAAATAAATAACTAAGCTGTTCTGAAAAGAAAGAAAGAATGAGTGAACAAACAGGGATTCAATGAGAGAGAGAGAGTGAAAATAAATTGAAAGTTGAGCAGCCTGGTAGGAAGATAGCACCTTCAAGGAAAAGTAGCTATAAGGAATTCCCTTTGACAGAACAGCCGGAGAAATTCAAAGAACAAGGATGTCAAATAGCTACCCCTGCATTTACCCAAGATTCACCCAAGTCATCAGCAACACATGTACAAATTCCTTGGGTGAAAATGTAAGTTCCTTGGGTGTGGGAACCTTCTCCTTAACAACAATAAACTGTCTTTGACAGTGTTTGTTTAATGGATAAAGAAATGGTTCGGGGGAAATGAAATAAAGGGATAGGGGCCAAGTTTGTTCCAGGGGAGGTAAAGCACAAGATATCCAGAAGCAGGATCTCAGAATTAGAAATGAGCATGAGAACATAAATTGTCAGAAATTCACAGAAATACTGGGGAGATACTGGACTTTCCACAGGACATGGAATGGGAGATCAACAAATTTTCTTCAAATCTTAAAGGCTAGAATGACTTCACCTAACATCAAGATCTGTCTTTCTCTGCTTATATATAATTTAATTTTTAAATGGTGATTATGCTATCTAATAAATGTTGTAACATGTTTTTTTCACTTAGAAATAAATAATGGATTTACATTAATTTAAATGATCTCATAATTAATGGTTATAAATAATTTATTTAACCTTTTGTTAGGTTTCAGTTTTTCACTATGGAAAAGCAATGTTGCACTGAACATTCTTATTAATTAAAATATTCACATAAATACAAAAATAAGAAAAGTTTGAACCATTATTGGAAAACAGAAAGACCTCATCAACAGGCAAGAAACTGGGAATTTTCTGAAAGGTGTGGTATGGATAGGAGACGGTCAAGGGCCATATTGTTTTGTTATTTTTCCACACATGAATGAAAAACTCAATTGAAGAGTTGAGAGGTACATGGACAGTTTCCCTGAGCAGAACCTCCTCCAATCCCATCCCCATGAGGAAGTGAATGTAAGCCCCCGACCTGTGGGACAGTGGAGGAAAGGGACAGTATAATTATCTGAGAACTACTCTAGGGCCAGACCACTGAATGGTAGACAGTGTACTTACTTGTCGGAGAGAAGACAGTGCTGTTACAGGTTCATAACAGGCAGTGATGAGAATTTGGGAAGGGGGAAGTCCTCAAGCTAACTTTATGCTGCCACCATAAACATAGAAACTGCTGGGCACAGCACTGTCCACAGGAATCCCCTCCATATTTACTTATAACCAACTCTATCATCAATCTAGCAAAATAAAACTACAAAAAAGTAAGAGTCCTTGTTGTCTTGTCAAAAATAAACTATTTGTATCAAAACCCATCCCAACTAACAGAATTTAGTAGCCACCATTTTGTTTGGATGTGAGAACAGAACAACTTAGCAGATATTTGAAATGATTCAGTAGCCCAAAAGAAAGAGAACAGTCTAAGGAATAAGGGCAGATTTCTATCAATGAAATAGATTTACTCTATGGAACTGAATAAAACATCAGAAAAATTATATTTTGTATTGTCCTACAGTTTTGAGAGCATGTTTCATAGATGAAAACAAAGCAATATGAAATCAGACAAGATTTCTTTTAGATGAAGAACACAACTACAGAATGAAGAAAATACCATCAAGTCAGCAAGCAGTAGATACTTGCAGAAAACCAAATTTATAAGGGAGAAGAATTTAGAAAATTCTCCTAAAACCTAGATAAAATGGTTAGAGATAAACATGATATGCAAAGATATAAAGCCCATGAAATTCTTAAATACGTAAGATTGAAATTCTTGAAAGAAAAAGGAACAAATGAAGGAGAAGCAATAGAGAAATAATAGGAAAAAACTCCCTGAGCTTAGGCTAATTAAGTTTTAGTTAGTTAAATCTTCTCCTTGATTGAGGAAAAAATACAGGATGTTCATTCATGCTCCTGAAAGGAATACATAGTGTAGCCAGTCTTTTTCTTTTGACATTTGCCAAATAGCAAAGAGGAAATCAGTGCTTTTCCCTTGGGCAAAGAGACAGGAAGCTGAAAATATCAGCTGGCACTTGGAAGGACAATTATAGTGATTCCTTGGATGAGGTGTAAGAGGGGAGATAAAGAAAGATCTGAAAGAAGGATGAAAGCCTGAATGTAAGCTTGCTGGTTTCCCAATGGGTCTAAGGATCACTGTTCACCTTCAGGCAGACGACTAGAATTGTATGCTCCTCCTAAGAAATAAACAGTCCCACAAATGCCTTCTTGGACAAATCAAACCAACAAACTAGCAACAGATTTCACAGAATTTTTCAATGTATTTAAATCTATATCTATTTATATTGGTGATATCTAAGATAACCATAAGCAACGAACCACAATTTATGCCACATGCCTTTGTGGGTTATATAGTATTTGTCATGTAATAACTTCTAAATTCCAATTGAATTTAATTCAACACTATTAACTGTATATTTACTATGTGCCAAACAGGTGTGTGAATTCTGTCCTTCATATTTTTTTTCCATTTTGGAAACAATGACAGGCTGATCTCAGAAGAGTGCAAAGTGTCATCAAACAAGAGTGTGAAATTAGATAATTTTACTCTGA
>JAQIFY010002671.1:0-13144 GCA_028533085.1 Varecia variegata | reverse complement strand
CTTTGTTGCCCGGGCTAGAGTGAGTGCCATGGCATCAGCCTAGCTCACAGCAACCTCAACTCCTGGGCTCAAGCAATCCTCCTGCCTCAGCCTCCCAAATAGCTGGGACTACAGGCATGCACCACCATGTCCGGCTAATTTTTTCTATATATTTTTAGCTGTCCAGATCATTTCTTTCTATTTTTAGTAGAGACGGGGTCTCGCTCTTGCTCAGGCTGGTCTCGAACTCCTGAGCTCAAATGATCCTCCCGCCTCGGCCTCCCAGAGTGCTGGGATTACAGGCGTGAGCCACCGCGCCCGGCCCTGAAAACTTTTTAACTTACCTTAGACTGACATTGGCTGCGATTCTGATGCACAGAAGTAATGGGGAACATGAAATCATATTTGCTAAGATACTATTTTCCAAGTCCAAGTGACACAGCAAAAGTGTGTCAGCATATAGGTGGATTTTTTTGATCCAGTCTTCCCACTCTCCTTTCTATAAAGATCAAAGTGACTTTGGAGAAAACTACTTGGGCAAAATGCGAAACAGGGTTGTTTATCTGGATTTGGGAGTCCTCGGGTTATGAGAGAGTGGCAGTGACAAAACTTGGAAAACTAGCAGAGAAAGAAAGGGCACTTTTCATCGTGACTATGAAGGCATAGTGCTTGGAAGGGCATCTGGGTTCTCCTTGCAGGATCTCACATCAATCTTTTGAATCACCTGTGTGGTCTGAGAGCTCACTGTTCTGCCCAGCTGTGAGAAGGTGGAACAACCACAAGGCCTTAGGCAAATCAACAGACCACTAAAGACCTGATTCTGAGCTGCTTTCTATAGCCATGTCTTTAATAGAATAGGAAGTGGAGCAAGAAAAACACACTGAGTTACAGGTTTTTAAATTTTTTAACTTCTATAGTTATGTATTATTAAAGTGAAATTGTTCTCTATCAAATCGCATATAGGGAATTTCTTGTGTAATTATTAATATTTACTTTCTAAAACTGTCAGAATTCAAAGATCCGGCATTGTCAAGCCAGGCTCGCTTATTCTAACAAATGGGAGACACCGACTCTTCACAATTTGCCAACAGCAAAGAAAAATGAAGTGTAATTTTAACTGTGTTGCATCATAAAAAAAGAGAGCGGGGGAGTTAAAAGTATATAGACTCGTAAATATTTGCCGGATTTTTTGACATCTTAAATAATTTTGCCAATAAATCAATTTGACTCTCCAATATAAGAAAGTTAAAAAAGAATATAGCCATATTAATCCTCTACTATAAAGGAACACTTTAAAAAGAGTTCTTGGGACTGATTGAAGTGTTTTTCTCTTTAACAAGCCAGACGACTTTAGCTTGTGGAGTGGCACAATAGTGTAATGATTACCGGGCTAGGCTGGTACCATATTGCAGAGGTTGAAACCTCTTCCACTTCTTACCCACAGTGGGACCGTGGACAAGTTTCTTAATCTCTCTGTGCTTCATTTTTTTCCATAAGCAAAATGGAGACACCAGTAGTACCTACCTCTAGGTACTATAATAGGTTTGTTATAGAAATGAAAAGAATTAGGCAAAATGTACCCTGAAGACTGCTAAATAAATTGCTACTATGACTCCTAATCATTATTATTAGTTTTATCACTCATGTGGTATGAGAAAAGAGTAACTATTCTCCTGAAATTATAAGACTCAACAGTATAAAGAAAATAAATTCAGAGACAAACAGAAGGAAATCTAGCTTATCATTAGTGCTTATGAATAAGGAGGATTTAGAGAGGGAATTCCCTAAATCTTAGAGTACTATGAAATGTAAGGATTAATCACAAAGGGGCCAAAAGACCAATTAGATGAGCAGGTGATGTTAGACGCCTCCTTGGGAGAGACAAACATACCTATTGGTCACCAGCTTTCTCCTCGAGGTACAAGCAAATGACAAATTACATTTTGTACCTACTAAATTAAGTATGTGAAAAAATACTTTGAGTTTTTGAGTTGAGTCTGGCTTCAAATTGACTTCTACACTACCCTAATCTTTATAATTTAGCAGTCCTATTAATTAATATTATTACTTTGGGAAGCTCCATTTTCTCTACCACGTTTCTCTTTCTAAATGTTCCTAAATATGGCTATAAATGTGGCTCTCTACAGCCACATCTAAATTCAGATTCAGAGAGAAAGGACTGAAAATTTCAGAGTGAACACCCACTATGGTAAGTTCCTTGCATGCCCTGTACGTAAATTCGTTTTACTGAAGTACTACAACAGCACCTGGAAATGTCTATTATCATTCTTGGAATATTGGGAAATCAGGTAGCTTGTCCAAGATTGCTCAAGTACAAGATGATACCCGTTCTGTTGACTGGACTAGGTTTGTTGATTGTCAATGCAGTGCAACTCTAATTCACCAACAGTTAAATTCAAAGAGCGTAGATTTCTCTAGAGTCAGAAACTCTCTTCATTACTTACTAAATGTGTTTCTTTGGCAAGTCACTTAACCTTTCTGATCCTTACTTTTATGTTCTATCAAGTGAAGCAAAAACCAGCTGCCTACTTTAAAGGATTGCTAGGAGGATTAAGTGAGTTGATGAATAGAAAATGCCTCAGAATCAGACAGATTGGGTTTCAAATCCCTATTTGATCACTTAGGAACTTGGCCAGGTTATCTAAACTCTCTGTACCTAACTGTTGGGACCTGCAAAATTGGATGAATTGTGCCTGCTTTGTAAAGTGTAGAGGCAGTAATGTATGTATTGAACCTGACTCACACACTAGAACACAAACACTTCATTGTAGTTGTGGTTAGTATATTTTTATAACCTAAAACGTGTTGTAAGTGGAATTCTAGGGGCCCAATCTACTCGTAATTCTATATGGTTATTAAAAATGAAAATTTGAAAATGTAGGGACATGTCTGAACACATGGCAAAATCAGTGTCTAAAATCCTTCCTATAGTTTGTATATAAATTGTTATAATTGAAGATTTTTTTTCCAGAAAGTCTAAGCACTAAAAGACGTGTTTTACATACAATACCCACTTTAGTTAAACCCAGCAAATGGAAGGTTGTGACTTACACTGGGATGAGCTACTGTATTTGATAAAGGCTACTTGTGCATCTTTCTGTCAATTGAAAATAGAAGATGTAAAGGAAAATGCAGACCCAGCTGGTGGTAGACTGACAGTTGTCTCTCAAATTTGTTCTCCTTGTTTTCCTTATTGAAGGAATTTTAGCTGGGTGCACAGCTAGAACTTAGACTTCCCATTCTCCTGGTAGCTTGGCATGGCCGTGTGACAGTCTGCCTGCCAATGTGAGATGAGCAAAGGTGAGTGTGCCCCTTCAGATCTTGTCCTTAAAGTATGGCACCTGCACTCCCCTTAGTGCTCTGGATCATGGTGACCACCAAGCCACACTTGGAAGCTCTGGGCTAAGGGTAGCAGAGTTGCCACTCCAGTCAGGATTCCTGGAGAGCCTTTTGGAATAAAGCTGTCCCACATTCCTGGGGAAGATGTATTGTTCCACGGGAGCAACCTCAACATCTGTTATTGAAGCCACAGCATTTGAAATCCCTTTGTTAGAGCAGGTCAAACTTTATCCTAACTAACACACATTTAAAGTCAAAATATGGACAGTGAGTTTGGCCAGCCACTTCCTTTTCTTTCTCTGAGAGGCATGACTCCCATCAAAGAGACACTTGCAAAGCAGAAGAAATTAGACTAGAAATAAAGCATTGAAGATAAGTTCAATTTACATGAACAAAGGTAAAATAAAAGTTTTTATTAATTCTTTGATTAACAGCCTAAAATTTCTTCACAGAAACATAAAGATCCCAAAGTTGCTATAAATAAGAAATGGTGATTCCAAACACAAATGGTCTTCCCATTAAAGAAGATGTTACTTTCATCTTGTTTAGTCCGATGCGGGTTTTAATAGCATTATTCTGGTAATTTTGACATTATATTGGCTAGGGAGAACTGACTAGCAGTGACTAATAGGCAAATAATTTAAGAAGTTGCTTCCTTAAATGGTTTATAGATTTGAAAATTTGAGCTTTCAATTCTAAAAGATCATGACTGTTTTAGCTTCCAGCAAAAAGAATTTGCTCAATGAACGTTTTGAGAAAGAGTAATTGAATTAAATGATGCAGAAATGTTATCCACCTAATAGGTGATTGTTACATACTCAGTGAACTTCAATGAGAAGATAAAATCATACTTTCTACCCTAAAAAAAGAAAAAAATACCTTTTGCCGCACTTTCCCAAAATGATTCAAGAAATCTGCTTCACAGTTTTTAAGACTATTTGAGAATAATTTTAGAGCAAAATTCATAATGAAACAGACAAATATTGACATGAACTCATGATCTCAAATAAGGATCTGAGTCATGGGTACTTAGCAGTCTAATCAACAACCAATATTTGCCTTTCTGCCTAAGTCAATTGTATGATGTCTGTGATAGTGATGGAGGTCAGCAAATAATAATATCCATGTCGATAAGGGAAAGGAAATATGCAGTGTTAAGTTCTGTCTTAAATGTAATGATTTTTATCAAAGAGCCACCCTGGAGTTACTCTTAAGAATCCATCACACAGGCAGCACCTTTGAAGTAAACAAATCTCTGATGTGATCAATTCATCGGAATGCACATTGCAGTATGAACCAATCCTGGCCCCACCTGGGCAGCTGTGTCATGAGCCACATGGCCCCAGTTCTGGGGATAGGCTTGGATTCTTCAGTTTTCTGGTACAGTAGAAGAAATGCTGCCCAAACCAGAAAGTTGGGAACGGGGACTATCTGAGCCAACCAGGGGTCTGCTTTCCCTTTCTGAGCCCACAGCAATTCAAATTACGAGCTCAGAACATCATAAACCTAAGAAAGGACTTCCAGGTTTGTGGTGGTTTCCAGTGCAGTGAACACCATGGTTATACTTCATAGATGATTTTTCACAGTGAGATCCTCGAGTTAGAATTGTTGGTCCATATAATTGGCTTCCCTTATAATCCTAAAGAATCCTAGGGAGTCTACATGTTTCACCAGACTTCCAAGGAATCCACAGCACAAAATTATTTAAGAAACTCTGATCTTAGGCATTGGAGACTAGTAGATATTGGTCTGGGCTCAGCCAATTAAGTCGATGTAAGATCAGAGGTGTATTCTACTTCTAGCAGGAAACCAGCCCTATAGGAGACAAATGGATGCTAAAGTTCAGTGTTGTCTCAGGCCCTCAGAGTTCAGTTAAACACCTTCCTGTCCTCTCTTTCCCTAACCAACATACACATTCACTGTGGCTGGTTGACCACATTCAATTCCATACCTAGCTTCCAAAACATTATTTTTCACACTGAATTTCTTACCATCAACCTCTTATGACCAGTGAAAATGTCTGTATAAACTATGCTTGATATAAATACAAATTCAAGAAAATATTATGTCACAGGAAAAAGAGGTCAGATGTCTAATTGGTGGCCCTACAAATGAGATAACATCTTTGTCACTTACTAGATGTTCTTCTCCACTTTCCTATTGTCTTCTGAAAATTTGGTGCTATTCTCCTGAGTTGTATCGATGGGAACACATTTTAGGCTAAATAAACTCAAACTACTGTGTTTTATAAACACTTGGGGAAAACAGCCAATGTTTTTTTAATCCTGTGCCAAGAAGTTTGTCAATTCTAAACTCATTTATGTTTGAAAAAGACATTTCATTTACACGTCCCTAAATGGTTTACCCACCCAAAAACTCTTGTGAAAACTCATTCAAAGCCAAAATTGTTTGGAGATATATATATATATATATATATATTTTTTTTTTTTTTCGTATCTTTTACCTCTAGTAGAATGCAAAGTGTCTACCGTCACATTCTTTTGTCTAAACACCAGTTAAAAATTAGAACTTCTGGTAACATGGAAGAAAGCCCAGGGGGGGAGGAGGTTTGGAGTCAGATGTGGTTCTAGGATGCAGCTGCTGGAGAGATTGGGCCACATCACTTGATCTAGTGTTTCTCAACCTAGTGACATATTAGAAACATCAAGGAGCTTTAAAGCATGATTACCCAGCTCTCCTCCTTCCCCCAGGCTTGAGTTTAAGTAGTTTGGCTTGGAATCTAGGCCTCGAGATTTTTTAAAACTTCCCTTGATGATTCTAATGGGTAACCAGCGTTCGTAGAATTTGGGAGGGGGGTTTAATAACCCCCATATATGAGAAAAAAAAAAGTACTCAAATTATCTGTGCCCTGGGGTTATTGTGAGAATCAATGGAAGTAGGGCATTTTAACATTGACAAATTTTAGAACACTATAAAATTAATGATAATGAGATACTGTGAGAGCAGACCTCTGTATGCCTTGGTAAGCATTGCCTATATTTCAGTTTCAGTTTATAAAATGAGTAAAACCATCTCAAAATATCTAAAGAGCAAAGGTTTATTATTACCATTGTTATTGTTTTGTTACTTCATGTATTTGTCAAATAAGTCCTGGCTCATTTATTATTTCTCGCAGGATAAGTGATCAAAATAATTTTATAATGTTGCTAATACAAAAAATTCTTTATATTATTTATTTAGACATTACATGATCAGACAATGTTTCCCTATTATGAAATTGGCATTTTTATTACCAGGTAAATATTTTTTACATGAATACCTTGATAAACAATTTTATTATCTTACTCAGGACTAATGTGCTGTTATTTTTGTTTGTTTTTATTAATCTTTAAGCCAGAAGAACATACATATCCCATAGGCTACTGGGTCCGTCTAATTATATTGTGCCTTGGGTTAGATTCCCTAGTGCAGAGTCTGAGAGAGGGATTCAGATGCATGAGTTTTACTGATGGAGTGCTCACGGGAGAAAGTTCTGGGAAGTCAGCTTAGGCAGGCAAGGATGTAACCTCAGGAGAACTCTAGCTTCAGGCTGGCACCACAGGAAACTCTGGAGCATCATGGAATTTGTGCCACTTTGAGGCAAGGGGGCTGGGCTTTTGCACCCCTGTGACAGATGTTGGATGAGGGTAATTCTCTGGAAAAGAGGGGCAGCTGTGAGCCACAGCCAGACTCACTGCAGCTGAGGAATAGGTGCACTGGGTGGTAAAGGGACTGGGGAAAGGCACCAAGGACATTAAATTTAGGAGTTGTTGTCCCCTGTCCAAAATATCCTCATCATTTGCTGTTCCATGTTAACAGTGTCTTTCCTTTGAGTAAGAGGAAAATAACTATTGAGTGGGTCACACCTTAGGTTGGCATCTTCAATACCATAGGAGGTGAGACAAGGACTTACCGAGCACCCCCTTGTGCTTGTCACTCGGACTGTGACGTGCTTCTGTGCCACCATTACTCACCAGTATTTGCTCGTGGAATTCAAGGGATGCTGTATCGAGAAACGTTTGGTAGTCTGAGTGCAAAATACATTTAGAAATGGGTATTTGAACAAGAGGAGTAATTTCAAAGGAAAAATAATACTATGAACTCTTTGAGGACATGCAGCAAATGGTAAAATTTTTGTATACCCCCCAGTGCAACTTATAAGTGATTCAGGAC
The DNA here is from genome assembly GCA_028533085.1 of Varecia variegata. Classification (NCBI taxonomy): domain Eukaryota; kingdom Metazoa; phylum Chordata; class Mammalia; order Primates; family Lemuridae; genus Varecia; species Varecia variegata. The sequence goes on along the minus strand of JAQIFY010002671.1, from coordinate 5,632 downwards.
ATCTCTGATAAACACATGAATACATCAATGGTCCTAGAAAATAGAATGATGGCAGAGAAGAGCTGTGAATGAAACTTGTTCCATTCACAATTTTTCCGAGAGTCAGATCTGCTGAGAACAAAAATAGGGAAACAAGATGGCATGGATTAGATTTAGACTTAACAAAACACAGAAACTCATATAAAATAAAGATACTGGTACTACACAAGGATATTATTTCTCTTCCACGATAACATTCATTTTTTTTTTTTTATTGAAAGAAAGCGTGGTGTTCTTTTGAGGTATTTATCTTGAAAGATGATTGATTTAATGCCATATCCTACAAATTACCAATTGTGTCAATAGTCTGTGGATTCCTTTTCTGTTAAACAAAGTCAGAGCTTTGGTGATTTGATAATCATAGTGGAAAACATTTGTTCATTTCCTGACAATCTTCCCAGGCAGGATGCCCATCAGATTTTCATCAGCCTTGCAAACACATTCTTCTGGCATGGAACATGCTCTCATTAAATTGCGCTGGAACTTTCTTCCAGGGTCACAAGAAACAAACTGCAGGTGTGAGTCAGGGTGTCCACGCTCCTCTCCGCTGCAGACTGCTGTCATTACAAACCCCCTTCACCTGCTGCCTCATCAAAGACCTTCGGAAAGCCCACCTTTTCCCTGTCATCAGCAGGTCTCTTCACCAATAAAATTTGCTGGTTTCCATCTGGGAATACTGGTATTTTGATTTTTTTTTTTTTTTTGGTCCTCGAAACTCAGTACCAGAAAGATCACAAATTTGTAAGAAAGGACACACTTAATGTATTTTACTACCTCATTGCTATCATCTTGGAGGTGTCTGAAAACCATGGTCTCCTACAGCCCCGCTCAGCTCTTTGAGGTTTGCACTATTTTTCATTCAAAAAAGTTAGCACATGTGCAAGTGTTTTATTAAAATTGAGTAAGATGCCAAACAGCTGAATACATCTTGAGTTCCAAAATACAAATATAAATATAGTGGCCTTCATCTAGGAACAAAGCACTGTGATCAGCCAGTGAATTTCTCATTATGGGGGACAGATTTATGGTGATCTGTTTATAGACTCTAAGTACCAGCTTTGGGGCTCTGCTGGTGGAGCTGGAACTGCTTGGGTAGACGACATCTTTAGTCATGCAACAGAATAAAGCTATTTCATCTGAATATAGTGCTCTCACCTACTGGTTTCCTATCTTTCCCTTTGCTGATCCCATGTCGGAGATGATATTTGATACGCCAAACGTTATCCCACAGGTGGGACATCCAGGATGAAGTCAAGTCTTGGCAGAGAAACTATATCCCCAGTACACAGTTTAACTCCATCCCTTTCTTTCTTACCAAAGAAGCAAATCACAGTGAAAGAGAATTCAATTGGATATCTTAACAAGATAACTAACCTTGAATCCCCAGTATCATAAGTCAGTTGAAAATATTGCTCCTTTAACTATTATAAGTACCACGGGACCTGTGATATATACTCCAGCGTATCATAGCTTGACCAGAGAGCATTGGAACAGCTGGTTCTACCCATGCATCCGTGAAGAAATCTTTCCAAGTTTTACTTCAACATTACGAGACTGCATTAAGAGATTTCTAAAAGCTCTGAACAGAATCTTAAAGTCACAGTCTTAGATCTGTAATTATCAGCTAATTATTAATAGTGCTTGGACATCAGCTAATAAGACCCTCTTCTTTTACATAAAAAACATAGGCCCAGAGAAGTAAGGTCAGTGGGAATGCACACAAGTGTTGCTTGGGAAAAGTCAATAATAATCTCTATGTTGTTTACAGATGAAGGAACAGATTTTAAAAGGTTAAGTGACTTGACCAGGGACCCACGTTAAGTTAGAGAGCTCATCTGTCAAAGCTGAATGTTTTCAAGTCCATTACAAGTTTAGGCAGATCTAGAGCTAGGACACAGGCACCTCCTCCTTTGAGCTCTAAAAATTCTATGAGTATCCTACGTGTCCAAAAATAGGCTACTGTAAATACACTAAATGAAATGATGTGATTAAAAATGACATGCACCATTCAAATACATCATTAATGAAAAGGTGGTTAACATAACAAGTTGATCCTATAAATGCACATTTAAATCAAATGCATCACGGTGTTCACAGTGGTTGAGTTTAGGAGGTAGGATGTGGGATGAATTCCATTTTTCTTCTTTTTCACTTTTGGAGCTTCTGAATCTTCTACAATGAATACCTGTCACCTTGGGAAAGTTGCCCAACCACATTGGGCCTCAGTTTGCCCCTCTTCCATATGGAAATAAGAACCTACCTGATAGGGCCGTGACGAGGGTTATGTGACAAAATCTCGTGAAATGCTCTATTTAGTGCCGGGCCTGTTGTATGCGTTCAACAAATAATAGTCATTAAGAGAAAAAGGAACTTTGTTTTAAAATAGGTTCTATTTTTTCTTTAATATAATATATATTTACTTAAAAGTCAATTCAATTAAAATTAATGTTTACATTCTTTGAGAGATTAGCATCATTCTGGGAAGATAATTGCAGCCCAACCGGAGCTGGATCGTAGCCTATTTTTATTAAGGCCAAGTGTTCCAAGTAGTGATGTATTTGATGCCATAGAATAAATACATAAAACTTCAGAAGTTCCAGCTGGAGACTAAATTGTGTTGTTTACCCTGGGATTTAGGTTATGTCTCAGCATGTCCAGGAGACTAGTAAAGGCTGCCTCTCATGTATCTATTTGCCTGAGGGACTGAAGATTCTTCTGGGGAAAAAACCTAGGTGAACACAGTGAGAACACCCCAGTTGGAATAAAAATCAATGAGCAAGTTTGCAGGAGAGGGTTGCTTTTGAGGTGGGTCCACTACACTTTGGCAAAGCATGTAGAGCATCCCACTGACCATGATTCGAGGCAGTATGGTCCAAAGTAGGCCTTAGAGGAGGATAGGGAGTCATATATAGAAATGCAACAAGAATCTGAAAACTCCCTGGCGTGACAGTGTTCATGGATCAGTGAGTCTGTGCTGGTCCAACATATTTTAGAGAAGAAAATCTGCCTTCCTAGGTCAATTTTCAAACCAGCTAACGTGACCTCTAGGATCAAGGGGATATTGTTAGAATCTCAGCGAATGCTAAATCGACAACCCCTTTCTCTCACTCATCTACCTAAACAACAGAGTGCTGCACAGATATTCTGCTCATGTTTTCAATTTTCCCAGTGTCTTTTCAGGATGAGCCCTGACAGATAGTTGAATGACTGCCCTTTGGACAGTGGATACAGACAGCTGAGCAAAGGGCCTGGGAATTCTGAGATCTGGATCAGATGACATTCTCATAACTTAATTATCTTGAATTCTCTAACATTCTTTTATCTGTCAACATTACCCTATTAAAATTTTATCATGCCTGAAATGTTTATTCCTGCAGTGAAAATCACTCCAGGTTGCATTTTTTTTCTCCCCTCTCAAATATATTGCTATTTGACTAGATGGTTGCTTTTATTTTGTCATCCATCGTGATAAAAGTTGGCATAACCTCGAGCTCGAATGTTTACTTTCAACGGATTAGTGTTTCTTATGGTGACACCACCATTCTGCCGTATACAGCTGGAGCCTCAGCAGACTGGGAGCTGTGACTGCCAGCATACTGAAAGGGAGAATATAAATGACTGTGATGTTTGAACAGTCAATTGTCAGGGTTTTCCTGGTCTCGGTAGGAAGAGACTTGCCGTACACATCACAGGCATGTGTCGTCTTGGCTTTCTAAGCAAATTGCCCATCTCTGGGTATGCCACCCTTGTGGTACCCTGATAGCATCCTTTAGGGGAGAGGTCCCAGTCTTCCTCTCCCACGGATTCCTGGAAGGAACGCATCTGTACTCTGTCTCATTTCTACTCCTAAAGAGAGGAGATGGGTTAATAGCTGTAGAGATGGAAAATTGTTTTCAGAAGGAGTTGGGAACACAGCTGTAAAACCATAATGTCTTCCAGACCAACTTTTTGTTGTTCAGGCAATCAGAACAGACGCTCAGGATTAATGAGACAGAGACCTCTTCTCCCCCTTTTCTGATTCTCCTTTGGAGGCTGACTTCTCTTAGCATCATCTCTTCACACTGGCTTTCCCAGGCAAGAGACTCATCTACTATTTTTAAAAGTGAGCTCTCTCTATCAGTCGTCTGGACTTAAATTTTCCTATGTTTGTCCTTCTCTTCCTTCTGTGATAATTTTAGATTCTCAGATGTCCTTTTCTCCTCACACCTCTTTTTTCTTTATATGCACCTATCCAAAATACCTGTGTTAACACCTGATACCTTCATCAACTCTCCAGTTTCTGAATTTGGAATCTGCATCTGCTTAGTTGCGTAATTTTCCTTCTACCTTCTTGACTGTCTACGGAACCTGATCATTTGAACCTGTTTAAAAATTCCTTGGCTTTGTTTCAGTTTTCCTTGTCAAATAAAGTTCCCTTTATTATACAAGTTTCAACTCTTCCCTGACTTTTGAGAGAAAATACGTTCCTGTCCTTCAGGCCCAGTCTGCGTCACTCGTGTTGGTGAAGTTGTTCTTATTTCGCTGAATTAGTCTCCGTTTACTCACCTTGTTATGTCTTCTGCTGGCATTTTAAGTTATTCTTGGGGAATTCTTTTCTTGTTTTAAAGTTTTAAGCTCTAGCTTTCTATATTGGGGGCAAACGCTCATTCTTAAAAAGAACCTTCTGTAATATTTTAGTGTCACAGTAACTTATTAATACAAGGGCAGCTGGTTTATCAGACACCTGTAGCTGACCTGTCTCCCTCTCCCTGAGAAGAAAGAGCCAGTGGGATCTCAAGGAATAACTTAACACCATGATCGTGCCATGGGACCCCCAGACACCTAGCATCTTCATCATCTTCTTTCTCTCTTGAAATGGCTTTTGCTTTCTGCTATCTTTTTATTTTCTTTTTCCTTGATACTGTTACATATGTCTCCGGGGGCTATTTTTAGGCTGTCTACATATATTTGGTGGCAAATAAGGAACTCTTTGGCTGGAAATATCAGTTGAAAGAATTAGCTAGGATTCTCCCATAGAGATACAGTATTAGACTAGAACTCAGCCGGGTTTTTGGTCTATGCTCTTTCTGATCTGTTCAGCTGGAAGTTACAGTGTATGAAGAAATAACTTTCCAGTGAAAGTGGCCATCAGAAATAAAATCATTGCTACTGAGAAGTTTTAGAACCGAAAGGAGCCCAATATTCCGGTTCTGTAATTTTAGAACGTGGAGGCGTTGCTTGTCCCAGCTTACAAAAAAACTGGCAGGGCATAACCGAGTGCACATGGGCTCATGAGGTTTAATGACATCTCATTTATTCAGTAGTCACGTGCTTAACATTAGCTCATTTCCCAAACACTTAGGGCTTACTTCTTTCTTACCCCTTCCTGGCCCATTTTATCCATTTTGAGGAAAGTTTTCTGAATTGTTGAGGGAAAATACTAGATTTTTTTTCTTCAATGCCTATGTTTTTAATGTTACAAACATAAATTATTATCTGGTACAGTATTACTATTCAGTACAAATTTTGTTTTTTTAGTCACACCAATAAAATAAGGCCATTAGCCATTATTTCTTTTGCTTGTATCTTTCTTTTTTTTTTTTTTTTTTTTTTT
>JAQIFY010002670.1:0-13144 GCA_028533085.1 Varecia variegata | reverse complement strand
GGGAATTTAAATTTAATTTGAGGGCAATAAGAAAGCATCAGAAGCTTTTGAGATTCACATAATTGAATTAATGTTTTAGAAAGTTCAGTCTGCAAAAATGCAAGATACAATGTGTATATTCTGTTTTTACTTGTGTAAAAAATGGGGATATTCATATATGTGTGTATATAACATTATATAATATTCACACATATGATTATATGTATAGACTGTCTTTAGAGGGACACACACAAAATGGTAATGGTGGATGACTCTGGGAAAGAAGAATGAGGATCTGGAGCACAGGTTTTGTTTTTCAGGGGCAGATTTACTTTTTACTGTCCACTTTTGTACTGTTTACATTTATTTTTGCCATGTGTCTTAGCCCTGGTTCCGTGTAAGCAGAGCCGGAGGCCATATTAATATGCCAACATTTTATTTGGGAGGGCAAGCCCAGGGATTTAAAGGTGAATAATAAAAGAGGAAGAGAGGCGAGGGAAGGTATGAGGCAATGAATTTCTGAGCTGGATTCTGTTTCATGACTCTCTGTGAGGAGACACAGCAGGTTGCTCTCAGCAGGTGTGTTTGTTTGTTTGGCACTGCTGTTGCTGGACTTCTCTGGAAAGCTTGAAAAGAGAACCGCCTTCTTGGAATAGTCCTCAGAAGAAAAAAGGGAGAAGGGAGGAAGAGTTTATCTGCTTGACTCTCTTATTGGCCAAGTTCATCTCATGGGGAGCTAACACCCAGGTTGCATCATCCAGCCACTTAAAGACCACTCAGGAAGCCAGATCATGCAGCATGGTGTGGCATTTCATTCATTTTCAGAAATGGAGGAATGGCTTACTGCATTTAGGATCGGATGTGATGGGTACACAGGTCTGGAGCTTTAACATTAATTCTGGCTAGGTCAACAAACTCTACGGGGGTGAGGGAGCTGTGCAATCCACCAGTGGGCAAACACATTTGGAAAGGAAGCTGTTGATGCAATCTGAGAAGGCACACAGGCTTATGTCTAAAATGCTTTTTAAATCTATCATTAAAAATACTATTGGAAAAAAATCAGAATGCTTCCCACAGCAGCAGTGTAAAAGGTGACTTGAAGAGGGAAAGAATAGCGATGAAGAGTCTAGTTGGCAGGAGGATATTACGGTTGTTTCAGCAAGAGCAGGTTAACTAAAGCAGTAGAAGGAGAGACGTAAGCCATATTCAGAAAGTAGCATCATTAGGATGAGGTTACTGATTGGATGGAGGGAATAAGGAAGAAGATGCTAAGAATATAAGTCTTCTAGGTTGGAGTACAGATAGAGAAAACTGGAGGAAGGACAACTGGACTTGATTTGGGAGGGAAGATAATGAATTCAGCGTTGTCCATGTTGAATTGGAGGTGACAGAAGATAGAGATTTTCCGATAAAGATGCCTTGTTTATAGTTAGAAATAAACATCTGGAGTTCAAAAGTAAAATCAAGGCTAGAGAGATGTCTTGGGTCATAAGGATCTACAATGTAGGTAAATCTGAGTTGTTTCAACTTGAAGAAATGGAAGAGATCATCAAAGGGTATTTTCATTATCCTCTGTTTAAAAGGCAGAGATATATGCACTACATTTTAGAAATGTATCCATGAAAATTACTTGAGTCTCAATGCTTAGTAATTGTGTTAGTTTTATTAATCATAAATATATAAACCACACTGCCAGTAGTCAGTCAACATATATTTGATCCCCATCATGTACACATCACCATCCTAAGTGCTCTAAGGAAATAATAAAGGAAAAAGTAGGCAACATACCTTACCCAGCTACTGACAAATATAAGGCAAGCATGAAACATAGAATATAAACTACTTCATAAAAGCTACTAAAAACATCATTATTCAAACTTACATATACCCAAAGCAGCAAAACATATATGCATAGAAATTACAAACATGCCTTATATTTAAAAAAGAAGTTGTTTATTAATCTGAACAGAGTTGTTCTGTAATAATCTTTGCTATGTTTAACACATAACAATAATTATACCAATTTAGACTCAAGGTAAAGGGGTGGAAAACAATATTTCAAGCAAACGGAAGCCAAAAGAAGGCTGGCGTGGAAGTTTTGATTTCAGATAACTTAGTTTTTAAATCAACAAAAGTAATGAAAGACAAAGAGGGTCACTATATAATGGTGAAGGGTACAGTTCAACAAGAAGACATAACAATTCTAAATATGTATGTACCCAACTTAGGTGCACCCAGATTCATAGAGCAAACCCGACTTGATCTAAACGAATTGATAAACAGCAACACCATAATAGCCGGAGACTTCAACACCCCATTGATAGCACAGGACAGATCCTCCAAAAAGAAAATTAACAAAGAAATAATAGACTTAAACATAACTCTAGAAAAAATGAGCCTGACTGACATTTATAGGATATTCTATCCAAAATCCACTGAATATACATTCTTCTCATCAGCTCATGGGACATTCTCTAAGATTGACCATATCCTAGAACAAAAAGCATGTCTTAAAAAAATTAAAAAAATAGAAATTATACTATGCATCTTCTCAGATCAGGGGGGAATAAAAGTAGAAATCAACCCTAACAGAAACTCTCATTTCTACACAAAGTCGTGGAAACTAAACAACCTTCTGCTGAATGATTATTTCATAAATGAGGAAATCAAGAAGGAAATCAAAAGATTCTTTGAACTAAATGACAAAGGAGACAAAAGGTACCAAAATCTATGGGACACAGATAAAGCAGTCCAGAGAGGAAAGTTTATTTCCATAAATGCCTATATCCAAAAGACAGAAAAATCACAAACAAACAACCTAATGAATCAACTCAAAGAGCTGGAAAAAGAAGAACAGACTGACCCCAAACCAAGCAGAAGAAGTGAAATTAATAAGATCAAATCAGAACTAAATGAAATTGACAATAAGAAAACTATATAGAAGATTAATAAAACAAAAAGTTAGTTCTTTGAAAAAATAAACAAAATTGACATGCCTTTGGCTAGACTAACAAAAAGCAGAAAAGAAAAATCTCTAATAAGCTCCATCAGGAACATGAAAGAAGAAATAACAGCTGATGCCAGAGAGATACAAGATATCATCTATGAATCCCACAAAAACCTTTATGAACACAAACTGGAAAATGTGGAGGAAATGGACAAATTTTTAGAAACACACAGCCTCCCCAGGCTCAACCACAAAGAAATAGAATTCTTTTTATGTTTATTTATTTATTTATTTATTTTAGTTTTATTTATTTATTTTTTTTGAGACAGAGTCTCACTTTGTTGCCTGGGCTAGAGTGAGTGCTGTGGAATCAGCCTAGCTCATAGCAACCTCAAACTCGTGGGCTTTAAGCAATCCTACTGCCTCAGCCTCCCAGGTAGCTGGGACTATAGGCATGCGCCACCATGCCCGGCTAATTTTTTCTATATATATTTTAGTTGGCCAGATAATTTCTTTCTATTTTAGTAGAGACAGGGTCTCACTCTTGCTCAGGCTGGTCTCAAACTCCTGACCTTGAGTGATCCACCCACCTTGGCCTCCCAGAGTGCTAGGATTACAGGCATGAGCCACTGCGCCCAGCCAAAGAAATAGAATTCTTGAACAGACCAATATCAAGTACTGAAATTGAAACAGCAATAAAAAACCTTCCTAAAAAGAAAAGTCCTGGACCAGATGGTTTCACACCTGAAATTTACCACACCTGCAAAGAAGAACTGGTGTCTATCCTGCAGAAATTATTCCACAACATAGAGGAGCATAGAATCCTCCCCAATACATTTTATGAAGCCAACATAACCCTGATACCAAAACCAGGAAAGCACACATTAAAAAAAGAAAACTACAGACCAATATCCCTTATGAATATATATGTAAAAATTCTCAACAAAATCCTAGCACACCAAATCCAGGTGCTTATCAAGAAAATAATCCATCACAACCAAGTGGGCTTCATCCCAGAGATTCAGGGATGGTTCAACATACGCAAATCTAAAAATGTAATTCACCACATAAATAGAAGCAAAAACAAAGATCATAAGATCCTCTCAACAGATGCAGAAAAAGCATTTGACAAAATTCAACACCTTTTTATGATAAGAATGCTTAACAAAATAGGAATAGATGAGGCTTACCTATAAATGATACAAGCCATATATGACAACCCCACAGCCAACATCATACTGAATGGGGAAAAATTGAAAGCATTACCACTTAGAACTGGAACCAGACAAGGTTGCCCACTATCTCCACTTCTATTCAACATAGTGCTGGAAGTTCTTGCTAGAGCAATTAGACAAGAAAGCGGAATTAAGTGTGTCGAAATGGGGGCAGAAAAGATCAAACTCTCACTCTTTGCTGATGATATGATGTTATATCTAGAAAACCCCAAGGATTCAACCAAAAGACTCCTGGAATTGATCAATGAATTCAGTAAAGTCTCAGGATACAAAATCAATATACACAAATCAGAGGCATTCATATATGCCAATAACAGTCAAACTGAGAACCAAATCAAACACTCAATACCCTTCACAATAGCAACACAGAAAATAAAGTACCTAGGAATATGTTTAACTAAGGAGGTAAAAGACCTCTACAGGGAGAACTATGAAATATTGAGGAAGGAAATAGCAGAGGATGTAAACAGGTGGAAACCATACCACGCTTGTGGGTCGGCAGAATCAACATTGTTAAAATGTCTATACTACCTAAGGTGATCTACAGATTCAATGGAATCCCTATTAAAATACCAACATCATTTTTTACAGATATAGAAAAAATAAATTTATGCTTCATATGGAACCAGAGAAGACCCCATATAGCAAAAGCAATCCCAGGCAATAAAAACGAAATGTGAGGCATCACTTTACCAAACTTAAAACTATACTACAAGGCTACAGTAATTAAAATAGCTTCCTACTGGCACAAGAACAGGGACATTGACCAGTGGAACAGAACTGAGAACCCAGATATAAAACCATCCTCACATAGCCATCTAATCTTTGACAAAGCACACAAAGACATACACTGGGGGGAAAAAATCCTTATTCAATAAATGGTGCTGGGAAAACTGGATAGCCACATGTAGAAGACTGAAATAGGACCCACAGCTTTCACCTCTCACAAAAATCAACTCATGGTGGGTAACAGAATTAAACCTAAGGGGTGAAACTATTAGAATTCTAGAAGAAAATTTTGGAAAGACTCTTATAGACATTGGCTTAGGCAAAGAATTTATGAAGAAGACTCCAAAGGCAATCACAACAACAACAAAAATAAATAAATGGGACCTGATCAAATTAAAAAGCTTCTGCACAGCCAAAGAAACTGTCATAAGAGCAAACAGACAACCTACAGAATGGGATAAAATTTTCACATGCTACACATTCGATAAAGGGCTGATAACGAGAATCTATTTAGAACTCAGGAAAATCAGCAAGAAAAAAATCAAACAACCCTATCAAAAAGTGGGTAAAGGACATGAAGAGAAACTTTTCAAAAGAAGACAGAACAATGGCCAAAAAACATGAAAAAATGCTCAACATCTCGAATCTGCAGGGAAATGCAAATCAAAACCACAATGAGATATCACTTATCTCCAGTGAGAGTGGCCTTTACCAAAAAATCCCAAAACAATAAATGTTGGCGTGGATGCGGAGAGATAGGAACACTCATACACTGCTGGTGGGACTGCAAACTAGTGCAACCTCTGCGAAAAGCAATATGGAGATACCTTAAAGAGACACAATTAGATTTACCATTTGATCTAGCAACCCCATTACTGGGTATCTACCCAAAAGAACAAAAGACATTCTATAAAAAAGGCATCTGCACGTGAATGTTTATAGCAGCACAATTCACAATTGCAAAGATATGGAAACAACCCAAGTGCCTATCAATTCACGAGTGGATAAATAAAATGTGGTATATGTATACCAAGGAGTACTATTCAGCTATAAGAAACAATGGTGATATAGCACCTCGTGTATTTTCCTGGATAGAGCTGGAACCCATTCTACTAAGTGAAGTATCCCAAGAATGGAAAAACAAGCACCACATGTACTCACCATCAAATTGGTTTCACTGATCAACACCTAAGTGGACATTTAGGAATAACATTTATCAGGTGTTGGGAAGATGCGAGGGGGGAGGTGGGGATGGGTGTATATATATATATATATATATATATATATACACACACACACACACACACACACATATATACACACACACATAATGAGTGTGATGCACACCATCTGGGGGATGGACACGCTTGAAGCTCTGACTCGGGGGGGGGGGCAAGGGCAACATACATAACCTAAACATTTGTACCCCCATAATATGCAGAAATAAAAAATAATAATAATTATACCAATAGCAGTAGTATCTTGATCAATCACAAATTCTCTTTCCTTGGGTTTAGAGGGTCCAAATGGAAACTATTATAAACACATTTCCAAGCCAAATATACAGTGATGACAAGAATTGTTTTAAAGATAATGAATCTTGTCTGTATAGATAATAAACCTGGGTAATTAAAGAGTAAATTATAAGAGCTGATAATTTTCTCTCTGATTTAAAATGACCATCATTAACTAAATATTTACTATCTATGGGATGCTCTGTCCAATACCCCAAAGATTTATTTCATTCCGTACTTACAATTACTCCAAGATGGAAATTATTGTCCCCATTTTACAGTAAGGAAACTGAGACTCAGAAATATTATTTTCCCAAGGATGTGCAGCCAAAAGTGGTAGTCATGATGAAAATTGTGGGAGGCAATACTAGCTCCCGCTAACATATTAAGTTCTCTTTTCTTTCCAGAGACACAAAGAATTACACTTTCCCACTTCTTTGAAGTTAGAAGAGGTCATATGACTAGTTTTGCCTAATGTAATGAAATCAAAGTGACATGTCACTTTCAGGTCAAAGCATAGAAATGTTCATGCTAAACTCTCTAGCCCTGTCTTATGTTGTGGTGGACCTTGGAATTTTGTGTTGAGTGGACAGCATTTTAAGTTAGTGGAGTTTCCATCAGCGTGAGTGAGGACTATGTGGAGCAGAGTTCCTCAATCTCCTATTCTCCACCCTGTGGTCAATCTAGAGTGGATAAATAACCGTAGTAAGAAATAAGCCTTTCCTGTTTTATTTAAGCCACTGAGATTTTGGAGTTTGATATCACGGAATAACCTAGCCTATCTCAATTGACAAAGAACCTACATGTTTTTGCTCTGTATTCTGTCCTCTCGCCACCACTTTTCTGAATTGGCTATTAGATAGCCAAAATATACTACATAATTGTGCTTCCTTCTTCATTTCTTTTGCAACAAATACTTGGTTTCTCATCATTTTCATTTCTTAAGTAGAACAGCGAGAGGCTGAGAGGTATCTGCTTGTATTTCCTCAATTAAGCTGATAGAAATCACGTGCCATCAAGGAAACCACCTTCCATTTACAGAATCTGCTGCAAATGCATGAACACAAAATCATTTTTTGTCATGTGCTTGATTTGAGAGCTGCCAGGAGGTAGAAATACATATTTGTCTGGGGATCCAACTTCCTATTCATCCTGCCAAAGCAACCTGCAGGCTCAATAGCACTCACAGGGTTCATGTACTTTTCCACATCTCTTGGGCCTGGATGTGTCAGTGTGTAACTTACGATGGAAGTTTATCTTCAGCTAATTGACAAGGTCACCAGTAAGTTTTGGTGCAAAAGTAGTCATAGTCCACATGAACACTTGTGTTTTCCTCGAAGTATAACATGACATTTGGGGACTCGGCCAAATTATATACTCCTCTCTTGTTGCTTGAACACACCTTAAAGGGTATCTTGAGCAGTGAAATGAAGATTTGTAATCCTGGAACTGGTTTAGGAACAACATGTAAAAATCACATTTTTGTCAGCAGACTAGACTTAAATGAGGAAAACTACTTGATTATGACTCATTAGGTTGGACCCTAATGAATAAATGTATTATGGAGCACAGCCCTTTTGATGATGACTTCTGGTAGCAATGCTCAGACTGTTTCTCTATTAGCTATTATGATGTGATTGTATTTATTCTTTCTAGCAGTTTTTGGCATGGCAGTTATAAGGTTTCTATGGGCAACCCTACACAGGGAGCAAAAGAATCAAGTCATCTTACTTGTGAATTTGATGTTAAATGTTAATGAGACTATCTTTACTTTGCAAGTGCATGGGGGTGTTTAAGTGTCAAGTTTTGAGAGACAGTTTAAATATCATGCTAAACATAAATATTTCCAGATAATATCTAATCTCAATTAAATACCTACAAATAGGCCCAATGCTTGAAAAGTTGTATTGCTTTTGTTAAGAGAGCAGCTTGTCTTTATCTCCTTTAAATTCTGATTTGCCTTACATCTAGTTTGTTTTCATAATTTTCCTTCCCTGAAAATACATTTTAATTGACTATCATCTTGTAATTTAATCTTGAGGCTCTGTTAATGTCAAAACACCAGAGTGAAGTGTATGTGATTTAGAAACAGCTACAGAATTCAGAGATTGAATTACAGCCAAAGTACTCTTTTGAGGCTCAGTGATGCTATGTGAAACATATTATTCAAGGCGTATTTATAAGTGCTTAGTCATTTCACTATTTGCCTAGAACATCTCTGATGCACTACTTCAAATCTCTTAGCCTTACATCTTATTCCAGTCACATTTGTGATAACCATTCCCCATGGACTTTGACCAGCTTGGTGCAGGTGAAACCTGAGAGCACCTTACCTCAAGCCTGTGCTAAATGCCTCTTGCTTCCTATCCCGTGCTTGTCTGACACCACAGCACAGGCCACGATGGGAACATGCTCACTGCTCACACAAATGCAAGCTGAAAGTGCAGGGAAGTTAATGTTTCTCAAGGTAAGCCTTAGACTGATGAGGAATGATATTCAATGGCTAAATGCTTCCTTCCCTTTTTCTTGCCCTGAGTGGGTCATTCTGAGAAGTATGTCCTAAGTCTTCTCAGAAGGTTCAGCAGGAGTGAGCAACCAGTCACCTATAGGAGTGGCCCCTTTGATAAAGTATCCTTGGACCGACTTTCTCTCCCTACCTGTTTCACAAATTCTGTCCCTCATTTCTGCTCCCTGGATCATACTCCCAAACAAGCCATTGTCTCTGGCTTTGATGTTAGAGAATCTGAGGCCAAGATATTATCTACATTTATTAATTAAAATTAGATGAACTTCAAATCTTTATCACCACTTACTGATTACACTATAATAGAAAATATCCAAAGGATGCCCCCTGATATAGAACTATGATTTATCAATTGTTTTTTAAAAGAAAAGTAACTATTTTAGGGAGGGAACAAATTTATTCAAGATAGACAGCAATAGGGATTATACACAAATGACATAGAATGCTGAGATGCACATAGCAGAGAGTCCCTGTTTATTAACTCATTCATTCAAAGAATATTTATTGAGTGTATACCAGGTACCAGGCACTGTGCTGGGTATTAAGAATATCAAGGTAAGTATAGTAGATATAGTCCCTGTCTTCATGCAGATTTTAAGTTTTAGATTTTACAGTGGTCAATCAGAGACACATCCAAGAAATTTAATCAGCAGGGGAAATACTAAATTCATTCCTCAGAACAACCTCCACCTTCATTCCCAAATCACTCCAGAGGCAAAGACATAAGTAAAAGTAGAGGCCACAGAAAGCAGAGTAAGAATACTTAGTGGAGCCTAGAGCTCATGTCAGCAATAAAGTAAGAACACTCCCTGATTATAGTCATTGAAGCAGTTTCCTATTTGACCCTGAGGCATCATGACTTTAACTCTTCCCTGGAAGATGTATTTATAAATGGTCCTGCTCATCCCTTGCTACAAAAACACTGAGCATTTCCTCCCAATGAAATTCTTTCCAGGCTTGAGTTAGAGAACTTAAGCTCAATGAGGTGTTTATCACATACATCAGATTTGCAGCTGTACAACCAAGGAGGCAATTACTCAAGAAACTGCTTAAAGGAAGAAAAAAAAGACTCTTTTAAGAATTTACATGGTACTCTAGCTATCCAGATTAATTTGGATCTGGGTTTGAAATACAATCTAAATTATGCATCTGTGCTCTGGGGTTCACTAACACTTTTCTCAAGCTTCAAGGACTGCCATCTCACCTTAACCTCATGTGACTAACAATGCTCAGTGCCTCAATATGTTAGGGCATTTACATATTCTTCTAAGTATTTAATCTCAGGGCCCCTAAAGAGTTCACAAAGCAAGAGGAAGCCAAAGGAAATGAGGAAATTATGTTAAGAAAGATAATATATTAAAATAAAGTTTATTTAAATAAAGACTAAGCAAACTGCTTAGAAAATGAGGCTTTCTTGATGATCTTTTTGTTTATTGGAAGGTTAAAGAAAATATTTTGTGTTGAGATATTTTCCACAGAGTCTCCGATCCTGCCTTGATAAATGTAATAGAGTAAATACTCGATTTTATAGATTTTATGTTTGAAATCTTGGATAATAATAGCTAATACAAATATAAGCTATAAGCCACTGCACTAAGTGCTTTATACAATTATATATATAATTCAAATCTCACAACAAACCAATAAGGCAGATACTGTAATTAGCCACATTTTACAGGCTCAGAGAGGTTATGAGACTGGTCTAAGGCCACACAGTCCAGTGCAGAACTGGAACTTGAATCTAGATTCAAAATAAGATGATTGATATACAAGACAGATGGAGAACTAATATGGAATAATTGATATATTTGAAACACAGAGCAGAAATTACCCCCATATTGAAAGACATAATAAAACTTTTCTGAAATAAAGGAAGCAGACATTGCACATCAAAATGGTACTTGACAAAATTATTAGAAAATGCTTAAGACCAAGATAGATTTTAATAAAATCATTCAACTTCAAAGAAAGAAACTTATAAGCATTCCAACAAAGAAAATAGATGACTTATAAAACAAAACAAAATTTCAGACTGGTCTCAAAATACTCATTGACAGTGGATTCAGGAAAACAATGGAGCAAATAAAGACAAAAGGCTGTCTATAAGAACTCAAGGATTTAAGCATCTACTCACTTTTCTTGAAAAATCTTGATAAAACCTGTTAATATTAACTTCCACTTTACAAGAGAAACTTAGATACTTTCCTGGAGGATTAATTTGTAGTATACCAGAAAAGTTGTCCTTGACAAACAGATTTTTGTAGTAATTCTAATATTAGAGATTTCTTTAGGTTAAAATGCAACTGTCTTAAAATGCAAATACTTCTGGGAAGACTAACATAGTAAGCATTTTAACCATTGACCACAACTTAATGAGTAAGTTTAATTGATCAAATTTGTCTTCTTAACAGCTAAGCTGAGGTCAGGTGAATCTACTGTACAGAAATTATGATGTAGTGAGAAGAACATTTTGGAAGGAAGATAGATGGAGAAGCTGAGTGGGTTGGCAAGCAAAGCCAGAAAGCAGTTGTGTGCCCTTAAGACAAAGTGACTACTTGACAGTTTTATTTAAGATTTGCTCACACAAGATAAAGAATGTAGAAAATTGAACAAAATCCAAAACATACACTGGAAGTACTTTTAAACATGAGTCCTTGATATTGTTATCTTCTGATTTGCTTTTATATTTTCCCTCAAAAAGTACAATTCAGAAACAAAGTCTTATTAACTGAAGATTCTAGTTTTAAAATGTTTTATTTAAAATTATCCTTAATTCAGCAAAGGAACTCTGCTCAGGTTGACCTATTAGGTCATTAAATATGAAATGTCTGATTTTGAATCAAAAGTGTAGTTTATTATATCCCAAACAAGAAGCAGTAAAATTGATCAAAGTATGCACCTAACTATCGACACAGTTTTGCCATCTTAATGGTAGCTTGTTTATGCCAGCAGTGAAGAAGCCTGGAGAACAAGTGGTGATGAAATAGCAAAAGGCGTTTTTCAGAGCTTGTTGAGAATTGAATATTTGTCCTTGTAAGAAGTGGTCAAAAGCCTGGAAGAAGTGGTAGTCAGTTGATGCAAGGTCTGGTAAATACAGTGGATGACAGAGAGTTTCCAAGTCCAGCTGCTGTAGTTTGAGCAGCGTTGTTAGTGCAACATGTGGTCCAGCTTTGTCTTGCAAGAGAATTGGCCTGTCTCTATTGATAAATCTCGGCTTCTTAATTGCAAGCATCCTCATCATTTCCTCCAACTGGTTGCAGTAGACATCTGCTGTAATCAATTGACCAGGTTTCATGAAGCTGTAGTGGATAATATCAGCTCTGGACCACCAACCAGACACCATTATCTTTTTTTGATGAATATTTAGTTTTAGACTGTGTTTTGGTACTTCATCTTTACCCAACCATTGTGCCGAACACTTATGATTGTCAAAAAGAATTCATTTCTCATCACACATAACAATACAGTGTAGAAATGGCTCACCTTTATGTTGTGACAGCAAAGAAAGGAAAGCTTCAAGATGATTTCTCTTCTGATTGTCATGTAATTCATGTGGTACCCATCTGTTAAGGGGAAATCCATTTGTATAGGCAATAGATTTCTTAGGCCAAACCAGGATGACTGCCAGAGTGTCTTCCACTGGCCTTCCAGTGAGGCATGCGTTAGCACACTTATGTAACCATGATGTCACCTTCTATGTAAAACCCATGTGATCATGCTTTTCCTTGGCATATTGCCACTATTTTTCTGAGCCATATATAAGTGCTTGCCATATTCTCACTGCTGCTGCATCGCCCTGACAATAAAGAGTATGGATAGCCACATGTAGAAGACTGAAACAGTACCTACCCATAGCTTTCACCTCTCACAAAAATCAAATCACGGTGGATAACAGACTTAAACCTTAGGAGTGAAACTATTAGAATTCTAGAAGAAAATGTAGGAAAGACTCTCACAGACATTGGCCTAGGCAAAGAAATTATGAAGAAGACCCGTAAGGCAATCACAGCAACAACAAAAATAAATAAATGGGACCTGATTAAATTAAAAAGCTTCTGCACAGCCAAAGAAATAGTCATGAGAGTAAACAGACAACCCACAGAGTGGGAAAAAATTTTTGCATACTACACATCAGATAAAGGACTGATAACGAGAATCTATCTAGAACTCAGGAAAATCAGTAAGAAAAAATCAAACAACTCCATCAAAGAGTGGG